>RWGY01001058.1:0-24211 GCA_007726485.1 Eragrostis curvula | reverse complement strand
AGCTAAACAAAATGGGCCATTTTGTTACTGTGTTTGAGCGCGCAGACCGTATTGGTGGTCTTATGATGTATGGTGTGCCAAACATGAAGACAGACAAGATTGAAATTGTTCAGCGCCGTGTTAATCTAATGGCGGAAGAGGGTGTCACATTTGTGGTGAATGCCAATGTTGGCAACGATCCTCTGTACTCAATTGAGCGTCACGTTCTGAAAATGACGCGGTTATTTTGGCTTGTGGGGCACAAACCAAGGTAACAAACCAAAGGCAACCCACGAATGCTTTTATTAACATTCTTATCTGCAATTAAACTACCATGACAAAATAAATACTCCAAATGGTTGTGCTTGATTCTAATATAAGTGGTCTGTGAACAGGGATCTCAGCATTCCTGGACGTGAGCTTTCGGGAGTTTATTTTGCTATGGAATTCTCCATGCGAATACCAAAAGTTTATTAGACAGCAACCTGGAGGACGGTAAATATATATCTGCCAAGGGTAAAAAAGTGGTTGTTATTGGTGGAGGTGATACAGGCACAGATTGCATTGGTACATCAATCAGGCATGGTTGCAGCAAAATAGTAAACCTTGAACTTCTTTCCAAACCTCCAAGCAAGAGAGCTTCTGATAACCCGTGGCCACAGGTAAATTATTTGTCAATTTTTTTTTTTGAAGTAAGGTCCATATGTGGCCACAGGTACTTTATATGACTATAGATTTTCAGGAAGTATAATTTTTGTTTGCATATCCTTTCCAGTTTGGTATGAGTTCTTATTTGTGTATTTCTCCTTTGGCTTGTAGTGGCCAAGAGTTTTCCGTGTTGACTATGGGCATCAGGAAGCAGCTACGAAGTTTGGGAATGATCCAAGAACATATGAAGTGTTGACAAAGCGTTTTATCGGTGATGAAAATGGCAAGGTGAAGGCCCTTGAGGTAGTGCATGTGAAGTGGGAGAAAGTAGATGGAAGATTCCAATTCAAGGAAATCGAAGGATCAGAAGAGATCATTGAGGCAGATCTTGTCCTCCTAGCTATGGGATTCCTGGGTCCTGAAGCGGTTCGTACCCCAGCTCAAGTTTATTCTAGTGTCTGTAGCAGCATTGCTGAGTAAATTGCTTGAAATATAACACTATCGTGTCTTTCTACAGACTATCGCTGAGAAACTGGGCTTGGAGAAGGACAACAGGTCGAATTTCAAAGCTCAATTTGGAAACTTTGCGACCAGTGTTGATGGCGTTTTTGCAGCTGGGGACTGCAGACGTGGACAATCACTGGTTGTTTGGGCCATCACGGAGGGGCGGCAGGCTGCTGCAGCGGTAGACACGTACTTATCAAGGAATGACCACAATGCCGCAGAAGACATCACTCCCTCGGGCGCAGGTCTTGTTCAGCCTGTTGCTGCATAAGTAAACCGATCCATTAGGTGCTCGTTAGGATATCCTGGTTTTTAGTTTCAACCACAGCAAACGGAGTTTTTGTAGTTGTCTAAGCAACTGATGAAGCGGGGCTCAACAGGTAAACAGAGAGCCCCTTTAATATTGATATACATGGTTGGAAATTTTGGTGGCTATTGTTTCTTCTTCCCCACTCGTAACATTTGTCATGTCGAGATGTTTTGTCGTATGAATAATGTACAGCTTTTCTTTTGAATTAATAGATGTAAATTTATCGGGCAATAAGGCCATTTTCTTTTGGGGTTTCACAAATAGGCACAATATTGTGCCACTAACCAGATTATCATTCACATCTTTTCAGTCTGATGATCATGTCTATGTGAGGCTGAACTACTGAACATGAAGATGATTGTGTTCTATACTGATCAGTTTGTCCTCTTACGCCCACCCTTTTGTTATTGATATGCACAGCTGAACAAATGCTGTCACTTTGGAACTTCCAGCTTTCCCAGGAGTGAAAATGTGAATGGAAATTGAAAAAAAAAATAAGAGAAAAAATGACAGTGATGGACCATTGAATCCTATATGTTGAATGTAAATGCAAATATGACACTAAAGATAGTAGGTAGAGGGTAGTAGTAGAAGATCATGAATATCCATCAGAGAACCTTTACGGTGCACCATACTACTTTACGGTGCACCATACTACATGGAGGAAGAAAGTAGTATAAGTTTAATCTAGCCATACATTCTTATGGGTATTATTGTAATTATATTGTGAATCGTTACGGGGAAGAAAAAAATCGAGGAAAGCCGAAAGGCACGGCCGCGACGAGGTCTCCTGGACGTCTCCGCCGCTATGTCGCCTATCCGGCAGCGCCGATTCATTTTTGCAACGAGTGGTGCTACCGCTTGTGTGAAAAATGGAAACGTCGATGGATCCTTGTACTACCGCTGGTGTGAAAAATGGTCATGGCTCGCGCCACCAGTGGTGCTGTTGAAAAAGATTAAGAACCCGCGCCGGCCGCCGAATGGTGTCGACCCTTGCCGGTGAATCCTCCACCCTTGGATTTCTGCAGAGCCACGAATTGAGGAAGGCTTCGTCATCTTCCAGATTGTGCACGGGACGATGTCGATTGCTGAATCTGTCGCTAGACAGACAATGCAACGAGGACGAGGATCTTCGATTCCTTCCCGTATGCGTTGTGGCTCCAGTGCCTTTCTATTCAGAACATGAGATTAGGCAAGTCGGATGTGCCAAATCTAGTGCATGCGACTAGCTGCAACACTTTATCATCGAGTCCATGATTCTAAGGCAAACACTATGTTCTGCAAATTGATGTGCAACAAATTTGAATTATGTAGCCACAAACAAAATAGACTCGTTTAGGTCCCTAATCTGAGGCGCCGCCACAACCTTCGTAGCTGTACACAAGTGAGGCGTCCATCGCTGAATCCACAGGAAGGCGTCACATTCTTGACGAATTCACGGCCTCTCTGCGGGGATCAGTTGAGCCGCCGATCTCGTGGTCCTGCTGCCCGGAGCCGGCGCAAGGAAGATGAAGAGGAGGAACAGATCGAAAAATCAGCATGCAAGGATCGATCTGATAGGAAAAGTAAATTTAATTCATTGCCTATTTTGTTTTTGATATACGAAATTAAGATTCCTCAAAAAAAATTGATTCCTCAAAAAAATATACGAAATTACCTAGGTGCCATTACTTTTTTGTTTCCAATTGTGCCCTTATGCTTCTTATACCACTTTAAAATACCACTATACTACTATGGAGACTTTAAAGTAGTATGAAGTGCATCTGACGGTCAGATTTCAGAAAATAGACGACCCACATCGATTTGGGTGCACCGTAAATGTTCTCCATCATTAATAGTTCTTGAGATATTGTCTACTCAGAGTTTATGAGAGGATGAGAGGCGTATTAACAGCACATCTCCCTTTTTTGTTTTTCTTACGTCATCTGCATCACTCCATGGATGCCTCTCATCTTGCAAGTGGATCTCTTGCTATGAGCGAAATCCGGAATCCAATCCATTCCCCAGGCCCAGGATGGGGGCGGGAGAGGCACGGCGCCCTCTTGTACCAGGAGGCTGGCGGGCAGATGCTGGCATGTTGCTGTGCAGCACCTGCCTGGGGCGGGTTTCTGGGGGCGACCACAGCGATGGAGAGCAAGCAACAGTTGTTCTAGGTTTCAATGTTTGGGAATTGGCATATTGGAATGTGAACGTGATTGACTTGTAAATTCCAAACAGCAGTTGAAGAGCACTTAACGGGACGGTGATGCCGGCATATTATCGGTGGGTAGAACAAGGAGCTAGATGATACATAAAAGACAACTTGTTTCCAAGGACAAGGGTGCTACACCTAGTTCAAAAGGAAACTGACATGGTTTTGTTCTTTTGAAGAAGGTAGACAGACTGATGTATCTTTTTTTTCTCCGTTCATTATGAGAAAGGAAGAGTGGCCGATCCCCGGATCAGGTGCCAAGTGAGCTACCCCTACCTGCAAACATGACTTGCGTCTAGGTACTTCAAATATCTCTGGAAAGGTTCAGAACGCTCGGTTTGGCTTGTTCAGGTCGCACCATGGCCGCCCCAGTCCCCGAGTTGTTTACTTGTTTTCAGGACAAAATCCTCCATCGTCATTCACTTCGAGATGCGGCAAACAAAGTGCCTGCCTGCCTGCCATTGCTTCTGCGCCGCAGTTCCACTGATCTGATTCTGCATG
Source organism: Eragrostis curvula (assembly GCA_007726485.1). Lineage (NCBI taxonomy): Eukaryota > Viridiplantae > Streptophyta > Magnoliopsida > Poales > Poaceae > Eragrostis > Eragrostis curvula. Next base: position 20,078 of record RWGY01001058.1, on the reverse strand, counting down.
TAAGCACTTGGCATACTGAGCATACGCCTTTTTTCGTTCCCACCGTAAACAGTTATCGCTGTATATGCCAGATACGTTCATCACAGTTGTGTTTTGCTGACAGGAAAATTCGGTGCCATTAACAGAGAGTACAATTTCACAAGACCCCATGTTTCTAACCGCAACTGCCTATATTAGTTAAATTACAAATGCATATAACATCCTTATTATGTTCCTTCGCACGTACAGCACCGATCTCATTCCTGCACACATCCTAACTGTGACCTTATTGAACATCTTGTTTGCTGTACAAGTCCATTTGTGCCATTCAATAAGCTAACAAATGCATGCATAATAATGTTCGAAAAAAAACACAAATGCATGCGTAATTCACTATCAGGTACCATTACAAAGCTAAATTCAAACATCATGCGTAAATCTCATTCCGTGATGCTGTCATTGCAGACACCGATTAAAGACTCTTCACCATCGATGTCATTTTGATCACGGTCAGAGGCCGAGTGTGATGGCGCAGTCCCTGCAAAAAGGCACACGTGTTTAGAACACTTGAAGCCGTATTAATCGATGCGGATTTATCATTGCAACTTGGCATCAACTTAAACACACTCCACAAGAAAATATAGCGACAAACGAGCAACAAAACAAACGATATTTAAGCTTTTCCATGAACATCCAAACATATTTTGACGAGTATGTGCAGCTTCAAGGGAACTGCTAGGCTGCCACAGACGCACCTGACGAGGAAACCGTGCCTATATCAATCTTGTGGTCCAAGGAGGAGTCGCGTTGGGCGTCGGAGCTGCAGCTGTCGGCCGTTGGAGAATCGGTGTAGGTAAGAGGTGCTGGGGATGATGCCTGTGCCGGAGCCAGCCGTGGAGCCCTGCTCGCCCTCCGTGGCCTGCCGTCGGGGCCCATCAGCTCCCTGCCGGCGCGGCGGTGGCGGCCACAGTGATACAGCACGCACATCGCTAGGCCCAGAGTAAAAACTACACCGGCGAAAATGGCGATGGTCAGGAAAGCAGGAAATGGATGAGAGTGCGATGAGTTTTTTCGTGTCATTTTTGCGAAGGATATCGTGTGAACGGCGATCAGGAGCGAGACTGGGAGAAACAGAGAGTGCCACTTTGTTATTGGCGGGATAGAAGAGACTTATTTGGGAGCGAGAGGGGGAGAAATAGAGAGGGCGATCAGAATTTATATAGGATGAAACCCATACGAGTAAGAATGTAAGATTTGACACTTTCGATGGGTTTTGAAGTACGTCTTTAAACAATGCACGCACATTGTAACTCCGCTCAGCTTGATTCGATTCGACAAGCATCGAGTAAAAAATTAACATACACTGTATAAACAAATTTAATAGATTTTATCAACAAAATTTTGATCCATGGTCACTGCAACTCTATGAAGCTCAACTTGAATAGACTCATGTCAGTAAGTTCAGCAATATCAACATAATATATCGATAATTTGCATACACCACATCAACAATTCTCTATCTCAGAAGAATAGCAGAGCATATCACAAATAGAAAGTTATACGCTGTTTATAGATGAGAAAAAAGGAAGTGTCAACTACCATTCAGTGGATAGCAAAATATTTATATATTTTTTATTAAAAAAGTTATCCATTATTCAAATCCCATGTGGGCGGTGCAGGCATGATAACCCCCTTAAGGTTGAATTCTTAATGACCACCGTGCATTCTAAATTAATAAAGTATATCGTGTGGACAAAGTAGGAAACCCTCGTGACAACAAAAATATTTTCCACATGCATGAATTTTTCAGAATAGTTTTATGCGGTCAGGTGCTCAAACCCAAGTGGGTGCATATTTAGACCCACGGGCCACGGCTACATTTTCTACTAGGAACACATATCTGGCATGAACTATGATGCTATTAAACATAATCTTTATAATCATGTGCAGAAGGTAGACAATCAACTCCTCACTCGAGGAAAACTATCATGGTAAGAATCATGTTTCTTACCATGATAACTTTCCTCGAAGGATCCCAATACTTTTCCATTTATATTTTTAGCTCATGTGCTCTGATATATAAATCCAAGCAATACGCTAACTGTGGGTGGCATTATCAAGCCAAATCCAAACATCATGCATAAGTCTTATTCCGTGATGATGTCATTGCAGACAGCGACTTCAGACTCTTCACCATCGATGTGATTCAGATGTACGGTCACTAGACTGGATGAAAAATTATAATCCATGTGAAGTAGCTCTACTCAAGCTGACTCATTTGATAATTATAGCACATTGCATCGATAAAAAAAAATTATATACACCATATCAACTATTTAATACATTCCTTTTTTGTGATTAACTATTTAATACATTCTATATCAATATAAATTTATTCCATGGTCACCGCAATTCTACTAAGCTCAACCAGAATACACTAAGTCAATTAGTTGTACAAACTGTGTTGGTAACATTTTCAACATAATATATCGATAATTTGCATATACTATATATATCAACAACTCTCTATACTAGAATTGACGACACGCTCCGCTGCACATGGTTGGCTACGCATCATGTTTATATTTGTTCATCTCTCTTTGTGTCGTGTTTGTTAATATGTTAGACACAACTGGCTATTTGTTTATTTATGGGCCTCACACCTGCATGGGCTTTAGAGGCTGAATTTTGTTGTGGTTGGCATAGTCCAAAAAGGAGGAAGCATATGAGGGGCAGCAGCCAACCGGCCCAACAAAGCATAAGGTGACGGAGTGCCCCTCATATGCTTCCTACTTTTGTGGGGAAAGTCTATCATGCGAGCGCGCGTCCTGCCGCGGCCCGGCCCATGTAGAGGTGGCGGAGTGCGGCACGACGGCGAGGGCGCCGCTGGCCGTCGAGAGAGGGGGAGGGCAGAGGGGATTAGGGTTCCAGGGCTGTTGAGCTGGGGGGAGAGAGCTCCATTATCCGGCGACCATAGAGGGGGCTTTAGGGGACCTCAACCGCGACCCGGCGGTGAGCGGTGGAGGCGCCACCGGAGCCGCGGGTAACAGGAGGGCGGGGGCGGGGGGGGGGGGGGGGGGGGGGGGGGGGGGGGTCACATCATGATGGGTTAGCATTGGCGACCATAGAGGGCACTTGGTTTTGCGTGATTTATAGGTCTTCTACACTCGGGATTTGATGCATGTTTCCCACAAGCCAAGAACCCAATGCAAGAAAGGTACGAGTTCCTATCTTGAATAAGAAATCCAACTTTGAATTACTGTATAGCTATGCCAGCTAACTCAAATATTTTTCTTTTTGGTTTGTATGTTGCAAAAGTCAATCTGTTGATTGTAAAGGATTTGTACATATCCCGCAAATCATCGCAGTGTCAATTTATCTTCTTGCGTGGATGGCATCAAGGACAAGATGGAGTTCAAAATTCCTATTGAGCAATATAGCCAGGTTTCACATTAGTTTCGCTGAATATAACCACTTGGATTCATCGCCAAAAAAAAATGTAACCACTTGGATACATATATTTTCAGATTTTAGTTCATCAGTCAGTTTAACAGCTGCATGATATATCTGGCAAGACTAAATTAGATTTCTATTGAGCAATATAGCCAATTTTCATGTTAGTTCCATCCTTCTGACTTCTGAATTCCAAATTTCTTTCAACTTTACCTTTTTTTCTTATCCTGTCATGTTTCTAAAAAGTAGCTGTTGTGTCGTGCTGAAGTATATTTGTTCCTCACATGCAGACGAGTGGATATTCAGTCAAATTGCAAGCACTTCCTAATGCAAATAATCAACGTAGTTTGTGCTAGATCCATACTCATGTTGCAGGGAAAGTATACACATCAGGTTTCGTTAGAAACAAATACATTTTTTTTGTTATGACAGAAATATTACATACATACTGTATACTTTTGTAACGGTTGAGTATTTCATATACAACATATAAGCGGACTTCTCAACCACTCTGCTCTCAGCATGGTATATTTTCAATTCAACTATTGTTGGTTTCTCAAATTGGCAGCACAAGCTTCTCAAATATTTCCAGTAATGTTTTATTTAAGCGTATATTTCAAGTAATTTTTCCTGCCTCGAGTGCCCATTGACATGCAACAAAGGCTCCAAAAGTTCCTCTATTTCCTTTGCTAACTTTCATTTGATTTTGTACGTGCTTAATTCCTACGTCACATAGTTTACAATGTAGTTATGGCTGTTCAGGTTTGGACAAATTGTTGCCATGTGAGAAATTTTAAAATACTGTCGAGTAAGTCATCTTTTGGTTATTTTTTAATTCTATCTTAAATTGATTATAAAAAAATTAAGCATCCCGCAACAACACGTGGGGAATTCAGCTAGTAATCTATATAAACACAACTCACTATATGATATTGATTGCTATTGCTCTACAATCACATTAAGCCACATCACCTGCAAAACTTAACTCGGCACGATTCAGCACCTATAAACTGAACTTAACTCTTCTATAAAAGTCCAGGTTAATTTTGCGTCCACTAATGTTCTAACGCCATTGTCCCTTCTTTACACCATTATTTCTGAGCTATACATAAAACTGACAAGAGGAGTAAGGAACTGCCGAAACTCCACCGCTGAGCAATAGAGAGAATAATTAACACCAATGCAGCTGTTTCTCTTCTAGACTTCCATCCCTCCCCTCAAATATTGCTCCTGAGCGTGCCCAAACATAGCCTGTGCAGGTGTTTGTACTAGTGCCGCCGTTCAACTACATTTCATTGTTCCCCAGGTGCTCTCAGTTCTACTGAACGTGCTTGATAAGTCTTCCAAATTCCTACATAAACCACTTCTCTTGCTTTGGTGTTTCAGGTTATGCATTGTTTATTAGTAGTATTTATTGCTATGAATTGTCGCATAAATCAACAGTCCATACATGCAAACGTTCTATTTTTTTTTCTAATCCCAGTAAGCTAATTTTGTCTGCTTCCCTAAAAAAAATGGCTATATTTATATTTGTTAGCCTTACCAACATGAATGAGGAGCAACACTCTATATTATTTGGTCCCTCAGCCTGATCCCATGGTAGAACTGGGTTGGTTTAGTAGATTTGTACAAATCTTTTCCTTTAATCCTTTTGCTATTGTGCTCCATCCCTTTTGCAAAACAATCACATTGATGAATGATGGATGAAGTACCGTGCCAGAGAAAATAATATTTCCTACATTCATACGGAACAACGTCTACATTTCCTACAACAAACGCATATCTGGTCAACGATAATGCTCTTAAACCAGCTATGTCGTGTGCAGAAGGTGGGAAATCATCCTCACGGAAAAAAAGCAATCATGGCCATACGGCAAGAGATCAACCCACAGCAAAAGAAATCACGGTTGCAAAGGTTAGTGAAGGTCACCGATACTCTTCCATTTATATTTCTAGCTCATGTGCTCTGCTATATAAATCCAAGCAATACGCCAGATGTGTGCGGTCATTTTTTTACCTCAGATTTTCACAGCTTTACTCATGATCTAAGTAGAGACCATATGAGGCGCAGGTGTTGCAGCACCTTGGCGCATGTGGTGGCCATAATCTTATTTGTCGTCCTCTTGGCATCACCTGCACAGTGTAAGTTTACTTCGCAATGTCGTACTGTAGTTAAATTTTTACCAATACATATGCGTATTATGTGCTTATAAACACAGGATATTGCAACAGGTCGTCGTCAGATCCCCAAAGCCGAAGGAAGCTATTCAAGCAGCCTCATCAGCATCAGTAACAATGGTACACCACTCAACTTTTCAACATACGATGCGGCGGTCAACTCCACTACATTGGTTGAGAGGAAGTTCCAACTAATATTTTGCGCCTGGAGGATGGTGAATGAGACAGACTGCTACTTTTGTGTATCTGAAAAGCCAAAGCCACGTTGTCATGCCAAGAGAAAAGAGTGCCAAGCTACTTGCCCTGTCTGCAACCCCGAGTGTCCGCCATGACTGTCCATCCAATCAGTGATGGAACATTGTTTATTGAATGAAACAATGAGCTCAACGTTCTAGTATAAATAATAAATTTTGCGACACTTTTAAGATCGTCGTGCTGGATATAGAAGAACTGAAACATCAATATGGTCCAAAATATAGAGCACTTGTGTAACACCAATTTTGTGGCGACCTTTTGTGAAATAAAAGGTTTTTAAATTCTTCAATATCTCTCTTACCATGTTTTTTCTCTCTCTTTATTTTGCTTATATCTATCTTGAACTGAACATCCCTGTCCCTTTCTAGGCTGCGCGTGCACAACCCGCTCGACCTCCGCACGTCCTTGTGCCACCTGCTCGAACTCGATTTGATGCACATCAAGTGCAACCAGCTTTACCAGCGACTGCACCTTAAATGCAACCATCTCATTTGATGTGCAGCCTTGATCATGGTTGGCAAAACCGTCGGTAACCGATCGGTTATCGCGGTAACCGGACTAACCACTTTTTGCGTTGGCTCACAGAAGACGTCACTGGTCTGCTCAACCAGGATTTGCACAAATTAATTCATAATTAAGTGTTCATTAGGATATGTGTCCTCTGGTTTCGTTACTTTTTTATCACAACAAATTGTGTCACTTGTTTGACTAAGAAATGGTTTAGATGTCGAGGCTTTGCGAGGAATGAGGGGGATCGCTTTTGTATTTCAAAAGATAAATGGCTGGATATGTGTCCTTGATCTGGTTTCATAATGTTGCATGTTGAGATGTACTGTCTTTTCCTTGATTTAGTAGTCGTGAATTTGTTGATCAATATGGCCATTTACTCTTGGTTTAGCCATCATAATTTGCAACTTTGTCCAGATTATCCCTCCTCTTTTTGTTGTGATCATTCATGTCTATGTATGAGGCAAGGTAGGTACTAGAGCATATAAATTCTGTTGCATAGAAATAATAACATATGATATGAGGTCAAATAAATAACCAGTTTTTCCTCGTAAAAAAATAACCATTTGACATATACAAACTTATACTCCCTCCGTCCCACAACAAATGGCATTGAGGGATTTAAAATTTGTCCCACAACAAATGACATCCTAGCCAACTGTAGGGTCCTCGCAAAAAAAATAACCATTTTCCTAATCTGTTTGAAATTTCCTAGGATGTCATTTGTTGTAGGACGGAGGGAGTATTTTAGTAGAGATTTTACCGTGTTTGCGAGGTACCGCAACGTGGACCGTTGATCAAGATAAGGGCAAGATACGAAATAAAATTATCATAATTAGTGGCAGGTGGTAATAATGTGGCAACTGCCAACTAAGAACCTTCTGTTTGATTAAGTAAACCATGAGATTGTTTACTTCTCTTTCAATTACAATCTCTCTCTCTCTCTCTCTCTTTCTTATTTATTTATTTATTTATTTATTTATTACTCAATCTCTTTCCTATTCCAATTTTTCTCTTTTTTTATGCAATCGCTACCCTGCTTGTCTTGACGATCAAGGAGATGATTTGATTGCCATCAGCATGTGACAAGTAGAGGCTTTTTTTCATGGAGAAAAGCCTGAGATATGCGCACAAGCACGGTATAATAGTCATGACGGCATGTGATTGACCTAACGTGATATTATTTACTCAATTGCTCCATAATTACTGAGTTTATATATTGTTGCAGTGACATAATTAAGTAGGATCGAGACGGGCCTGCAGTTGGGAGCAAATTCAAATTGAATGTGATAGGTGCTAAAATCATATTTGGCGCAATTATTAATACAGTGATTACTATAATAAGGTCCCTAAATTTTGCCGTTGCATTGCAAAAACCAAAAGTACAACCTAGCAAAATTTAAAAGTTCTAAATATAGCACAACAACAAGTAAGTTACCCAACAAAATCCCAACAATCCCGTCACCTGCACTCTACATCGTCTTCCTCCTTTCCATTGTCTTGGTTACCATGGCTATGAAACATGTAAATTGAAATTAAAGTAAATATAATGAGCAAGAGACTATATGACATCGGTGCCGTTCTATATTAACAAAGATATGCAAGTACCTTTCTATCCTAAATACTTAAGTACCTTCTCAATATTTTTGTACCTTTTGGTTGTTACCTTTCATGTCGGATTTAAGGCAATGGACGGCCCACATTAATCGCAAACACGGGAAGAGATCTCATATTTTAGGTTCAAAAACTCAAGTACCCCCGTGTCGCCTCAAGCCCTTACATGGCCTATTATAACGCCCTCCATCTCGTGATCGAGGTAACCCACCATGCTTGACCAAGCATTGGTTGTTAATTACGCTGAAACTTCCAGGAGTGAGAGCGTGACTGGAATTACGAAAGAGATTGAGAGGACAGGATGGACCATTGAATTATAACGTGAATGAAAATACAAAAAAACAAGTTGACAAAATAGGGATGGACCATTGAACTCAATGTGAATGAGAGTACAGAAATGGGTATATCAGAATAGAAACATTGCTCCCGTTGCCTTCAGATATTCCAGGACGTTCGTTCCACTGCACCAGCTTCTCGGAAACTCAAAGCCCCCGGTTCTGGAAAAAGGGCATGATCACGCAATGAAACTCATGCCCCGCGCCCGGAATCCTGACCACTCGCCAGTAGTACCACGGCCGTGTCACAATCATTCGTCGTCAACGTAAACCGATGCGAAACGCGGGAGTTCCACACCGTCCTTGACGGTCTCTAGCTTAATCAGCGTTTCAGTTCAGCCAGGTAACTCATCAGGTTCGACCAACAGCGGTTTAGTCCACCCCAAGTCTTTCCACCCCGAAAAAGACGACGAAAACCAGCAAGAAATTACACCACGTATCACCCGGACCCCGGGGTTCAGTTCGTGGACCGCGAGAACAACAGCGCGCCCTGGTCTACACGCCGCGCACGTCCTTTTTGGGGACCCCCTGTTGATGAATTGAACCAGTCTACTACTCTCGTCCCGCTTCGGCGCCGGGTGTTATAAATCGCGCGCGCCACTCACCAGCCGCCCACCAAGGCTTGCAAATACCACCACCAGTCCAGTCGACCACCCTGCCCGGCCGCGCCTCGCTCCACTCTCCGGTGGAAAGCCAGTCAGTCAGTCCGGCTCGATCCGGCCGCGCGCGCTCGCACAAAAGACATGGGCAACACGGTGCCGCCACGCATGTGCCGCGAGGTCGGCACGGCCGTCGTGAGGCGTCATCCCAAGAACGTCGTCGTGCCCGAGGCGATGATGGCCGCGGCTCATCCTGCCGCGGCGCGCAAGCAGCGTCCGCGCGACGTTGAGGAAGAAGAGAAGGCGCACGAAGCGACGAGGGCGGGGAGTCGTCGTGGAGGAGCGGTTTCGCGTGCGGGCGGCGGCGAAGCCGACACGGTGGTAACTGTGAAGATCGTTTTGAAGAGGAAGGACGCGGAGGCGCTGGTGGCGAGGCTGAACGCGCAGAACGAGCGGGAGCGCAAGGCCAGGTTGGCCGAGCTGAAGGGCAAGTTCCGCCGGGTGGGGGACGGCGGCGGCGGCTCTGCCAGCCCGGCGTCGTGCCGGGACGCGTGGAGGCCCAGGCTCGCGCCGATACAGGAGAACTAGCGCTTTGATTAGTGCGTACCACTAGATGGAGAGTGTCCAGTTTTCTGATTGTGGTGGTTTCAGTTGAGTATTGGTTTGTTGGTCGCCCGGCCCTGTACGTGCGTGCTGCTGCTATACATATACGTAGTGGAATGAGGTGGCAACTAGTAGGAGGTATATCACCTGTACTATATATCATCTACTGATTGATATCATAGATATCGATGTACTACTTATTCTTTGCCAGAATGTTCGGTTTGGGGCTTCATGTTGAATTTAGAACGGAACTAGAACAACGGAGAGTTCTTTTACCCTGAAAACGACGACTCCCAAACGGATACTCCATCCAACAATATCTGGACAAAACTTCAGCTCATCTCATATCCTTCGATTGCTAATAGCTTAACCCTGACGCTTAATTAAGAAACTGAGATAAGATCGGCCATCCCGGCGGCTCGCGCGCCGGCTGTTTTCCGAACGGAAAGGGGAACCTGCCGCCCGCAGGCACGGCTCAGCGAGCGCGGGCCCGTTGTTGGTCTCGGACGTCTACCTTTTCAGTTTTCACGCTTACCTCGGGCAGAAAGCAACGCGAGGACCTAGTGGTGGTACATGACTTGCAACGCGGTCAATCTCTCGCGGGTTGCGCGGGTGGTCACCGCGACCTGGTAGATCGCTGTTAACACGGACAGGTTTCCCGCAGGTCATGTGGTCACGGAGGTAGCAGTTTACCGCTCCGCCGGGCCGGGGCAGCGCGTTGTTGTAACGGCACCGCTGACTGCCGTCGTGGCATCTCGTCCGTCGTGGCATCTCGTTCCGGCAATGTTCGTCACCAGTGCGCGTTCTCTTTTTTCTTCTTCTCTTCCAGTGTCTTGGTCCTCTGACCGGTTACTGTACCACAAGTTGATGATTCGGATGACCAAGACACTGGAAGAGAATATGTGGACAATGAGGCCGTCACCTTGTTGAAAGCCACACTGAGACCTTCAGTGTCATAGACCGATTCAAAAGCTATCTTCATCAAATTTAAGTGGGGCAACATGAATCACTGTCCAAGACCGTGTCAGACAAGGTAAAAAAGAGGACGTACGTAAAAGTGAAAGTGGAGCGATTTTTGACGTGCAAACCGCAATGGCAGTTCGATCAGACAGGGTAAAAGGGTGGCATCAAATTCGCTGAATCAGTCCAAGTAACCAGTGGTCTGCATCACCGGGTGCCGTGGTAAGTGGTAATCAGTGGATTACAGAGGCTGGTTTTCTTTATCTGCTGGCTGCATATGTCACCAAGTTGCTAAGCGATGAGCCAACGATGGAGCTAGGCGCGCCACGCCCCCACGCACGACGGCGCGCGCTATAAGAACACGCACTGCTGAGCTAGGGCACTTACCAGCCGGACACAACCACCCTCTGCCTCGTGCCACAGCCCGCTCCACGAACGCACAGACATGGGAAACACCGCGCCGCAGCGCATGTGCCGCGAGGCCGGCACGGCCGCCGGGACCCAGGGCAAGCACTCCAACAAGAACGTCGCTGAGGTGGCGGCTCCGGCAGCGCTAAGGTTTGTGTCCGTCACGCAGCGGGACGACGACAAGAGAACGGTGCGGCGTCGTGCCGGCGTTTCGCGGGAAGGTGCAGGCGAAGGCGCCCCGGCTGCAGCAACGGCGACGGTCGTGACGGTGAAGATCGTGATGAGCAGGAAGGACGCAGACGCGCTGGTGGCGAGGCTGAACGCGCAGAGCGCGAGGAAGCGAAAGGCGAGGTTGGCGGAGCTGAAGCGCGAGCTCAGGGCCGGGGGCGGATGCGGCGGCGTGAGGCCGGAAGCGTATCGGGATGCATGGAAGCCAAGGCTCGCGCCAATACTGGAGAGCAAGTGTTAATGAGTGTCAGTACTACTTTGCGCGCCGGAGATTTTAGTTACAAGTAAATTGTTAGCTAGTGACTTGGTTCGTTATGTTTTCAATTACGAGTACGGAATTGTTGATATGCATGTAATGAAAGAGTTCGCAACTAGTTAGATCAGCTGTGCAATATTTTTTTTTTCAGTTTAACATTGGCGCGTTTCTTTTACTCGTTACCAAAACGATTGGATTCATTGGACCAAGATTTGGCTTGAATCTGAACCGATACTTCCCCCGAGAACCGGAGAAAAGTGGATGTCATCCTCTTCGATTGCTAGCTTCACCCGGACGCCTCTCTAACGGGATGGCCATGAGATCACCCATCTTGGTCGCTTGCCAGCCGTTTTCTGAAGGAAGCGCAACACGTCTCAGCGAGCGTTGCCCCGTTGGGCTCGGACGTTATTACATTCCTTTCCATGTTTACCTCGAGCAGAAACTTAAGCAATGAGGTAGTCGATTTTCTCACGTCATGGGGTCACCGAGCCAGTGCCAGGGCCACCTGCCCTTTCAGGCTCTCGGGCTAACAGCGTTTTGCAACGTACAACAAACGCTCGGTGTTTGGATTTTTGGACTCTGAAACGGTAGAATTTGCCCACTCTGTGAACGGTAGACAAGTGTGTGGCGCCTCCCTGAAGCAACTTGGAGACCGTCCCAGTCGTGGACTGGCTCAGAGTCATGTTGATCAAATTGAGAGGGCAACGTGACCCTTATCCAAGACCATTTCACACATGGTAAAGGAGAAATCGAAGTTGAGATATGGTTAACGTTAACCTCCACTACGGGAAACCGGGCCTATGCCGAGTGCTAAGTGGTTTGCCGAGTGCTTTTACTCGGGCACTCGGCAAACAATCTAGTTGCCGAGTGCCAAGGCGCAGGCACTCGGCAAAAACCTAGCACTCGGCATAGTTTCGTTTTGCCGAGCGTCAACAGAGAAGGCACTCGGCAAAGCTAGGAAGGCTCTCGGCAAAGTTTTTGGCCCTCGGCAAACAGGGGCACGTGCCACGCACGAGCGCCAGGTGCCGTCGCCGTCAATGTTTGCCGAGTGCCACGCGTCAAGCACTCGGCAAAATTAGGTGTTTGCCGAGTGCTACAGGCAGGCACTCGGCAAACTTATTTTTTTTTAAACTTGTTTTTGTCTCTTTTTTTTTTTGACATCAATATACGTACGCATGTTACTCCATGTGCAAATTTGGTATTTTTCTCTATGTATTTGTTATATTTAAGTAAATTATTTCATTTAAAGTATTTTTTGAAGAAAATTCAAAATTGAACTCCAAGTGATTCAAATAATGAAATATAGTGACTCAAAAAATGATATTCATGTTTCAGAGTTCAATTTGAGGCCGTAAACATGAAATGAATAGAAAAATCGCGCATCTTGTACATGAAATATAAGGGCGAACATTGGTTGAAATAGTATTTTATTTTTATTTAATTCAAACAAAGTCTAAAAATTACGAGACTCGTCCTGGTATCATGAAATCATATGTGGAGGCCATGGTAAATCGTAGAAAAAGTTTCGCAAAGGTTGTCACGTATGTTGTTTAGAAACCGGAGCATCCTCGAGGAAGATCCATAGAGTTATGAAGTGATTGTTTGTATTTCGAACCAAAACGACGGTCACAATTTGGTTTCACCTTAAACCTATTTTTTATAGGTAAAGGATCATATGAAATGTATCATGGCAAAATTTGGCATTTTTTTGAATTTATTTCGAATTTCTATTTTTTTTTTTAGTTCCTGTGGAAAATGTTTGCCGAGGGCCGGGACGAAGGCTCTCGGCAAACAATCTTTGCTGAGTGCTGCAGTCTTTGCCGAGTGCTTTTGGATCTAGCACTCGGCAAAGTATTTTGGTTTTAAAGCGCGGCGCCTCTCTTCTTCCTTCTCTCTCCCTTATCCGCTTCCTTCTCTCTTCCTTCTCGCCCCGCGCCGCCGCCTCCCGCGCCCTCCCCTGCGCCGCCGCCGCCTCCCGCGCCCTTCCCCGACCACCGCCGCCTCCCGCGCGCCGCCGCCTCCCCAACGCGCCCTTCCCCCGCGCCGCCGCCTCCCGCGCCCTTCCCCGACCACCGCCGCCTCCCGCGCGCCGGCTACGGCCCCGGCGACCCCGGGCCGCCGCGCCCCTTCCCCGACCCCTCCCTCCTCTGCCCCGGCGCCCCTGCCTGGGCCCCCGACGCCGGCGCCCCCTGCCTCGTCTCGACGTCCGTGCTGCCGGGACTCCTTCCTCCTTCCTCCACAGCAGCAGGGACTCCGGCCCGACGTGCTGCCTCCCTGCTCCCTCCTCCACTGATTCCGTGGTGGTGCGCCTCTCACAGAGACTGCTGGGAGTACTTTGTGAGTAGGTGGTGCGACCTCGAGTGGCAGAAGACGCACGAAGCTTGCCGGCGGCGGCGTTTGAAGATGCCTGGTCCAGCACACCATCAAGGCAACCGTACCCTTGATGAGTACGCGACTAGATGGGTACGTGAATTCGTTTCGTTGTTTGTAACGCTCAATTTTGCATAATTTCTAATCATCTTTCTGTTTTCTTTGCAGTCGCGGGCGCATGAGGGCCGAGAGTGCCCCCCGTTGATGGCTTGGGCAATGGCCCACAAGGGCAAAGCGACGTCGATCGAGGTCGACTACAACCCGGAGGACCCCCCTGAGGCGTACAGCAACCCCACCGTCCACACTCGCCTCAGTCAGTACACCGAGATGGGTAGGGAGAAGCACGGGCCAGAGTGGAACCCGAGCACCGAGGACCTTGATGGAGAGATCATCATGAGGGTAGGTGGAGGTAAGAAGCATGGCCGGTACTGGATTGGGGACAGCACACTGGACACGGCCTCTACTCCCACCCTCTCTGAGATCCGAGCGACGAGCTCGTCCTCAGCCCCGCCCATACGCCCACGGCCAAGCGCTGCACAGATTCAGTTTGACCAAGCCCAGGTTATTTCTGTTCTATTCGTCGTTTCGATGAGTTTGACATATGTTTGCTTTGCATTGTAACATTGGGATGACATATTGTAGGCCCAGCTACGGGAGGATATGGAGGCGAAGCTGCAGGCACAGGAGGCGAAGTACCAGGCACAGCTGATGGAACAGCAGGCGAGGTACGATGCGAGGCTGCAGGAACAGCAAGCAAGGATGCAGGAGGACTTGCAGCGGCAAATGCAGTTCATGTTTCACCAGTGGCACAGTGGTGGGATGCAACCGCCGCCACTACCTCTTCCTCCTGTTGGCACTTCGAGTCCGAGTCAGGGCACTCCGGTGAGTCTATCTAAATCCTTGTAGTTTCATTTCTACCTTTCAATTATAATCTCGAATGCTTCACCTTGGATGCTTCTATCTGAAATCTTGTGTTAATCATGTAATATCTTCTTCTTGCAGAATATATCCGCTGGATCCAACAATCAGCCGGTTTCCCCTCCCAATGCTTGGTCACCGTTCCCTCCTTATCCTCGCCCTCCTCCGATGTAGGTTGTAGTTGTATTTGTACTTCAATTGCAAGAATCAACTAGTTGTGGACGTCAACTTGAACCATTTCATGAACTTGTGCTTGTGGACGTCAAGTTGAACCATTTCTATATGTATTTAGAGACAAATATGTGTTTGTGATGGATTTCAATGTGTTTGTGGTGATTTTAATGTGTTTGTGATGATATATATGTGTATGTGATGATGGTGAGCATGTATGTATGATTTGGTGTGATTTTGGTCCAGGTTGCAGTGATTTTAAACATTTTATTGCATTCTGAAAAGTTTTTTTGCCGAGTGCCTCAGAAGTTTGCCGAATGCAAAACCTGACACTCGGCTTGCCGAGTGCCTTTTTCTGGCACTCGGCAAACTGACCAGTGTTTGCCGAGTGACAGGCAGATGGCACTCGGCAAACAGTTGATCTTTGCCGAGTGCCACCTGCCTGGCACTCGGCAAACGATCTTGACGGACGTCTTCCGCCGTCACGTTACTTTTTTTTGCCGAGTGCTTTTCTGACACTCGGCAAAACCTTTGCCGAGTGCCCGACAAAAAGCACTCGGCAAACTCGGCTTTGCCGAGAGCTGGTTGCCGAGTGGAGTTTGCCGAGTGTTACACTCGGCAAACTCTTTGCCGAGTGTAATACCTTTTTTGCCGAGTGTTTCGGGCACTCGGGAAAGAAGGGGTTTCCTGCAGTGCTCACCTCACACTTGAGGGACCGCAGGTTCACTGAATTGCTCGATGCAACTACAGTGTCTAGTATCATTGGGTACAGTTCATCACTATGGGTTAAGCCATCGGGTTGCATCTGTCACCTTCCTGCATACACCGCTGACTGCAATCGAGCCTACAGCCAGATAGAGAACTGGCCAAATCACCGGTATTTACATTATCCGAATGGACACCCACAACCGCTAAGTAGAAAAGAACCATGAACTCCTACTGCGTGGGAGCTAATTACTAGCCTGTGCATAGGCGGGTTTAGACGGATTAAGCTGGGTTTATATAACCCACCCCGTCAAATGACTGATTAGACGGTTTAGATTGGGTGGGTTCGCTGGGTTACGCCGGCGTCAAAGGTTCAAGAGCAAGGCTACCGTGAGTGCGTGCCCGATCGTGTTCTGATCGAGTGATTCGGTTCTACTGCCTGGGCAGCCGAGGGTCAGGGGCGGTGCTAATGGCGGCGGCGGGCGGGCACCGGGACGGACTGTACTCAGCTGGCGGTGATCCAGTTCAACGGCAGCGGCGGCAGTAAGGAAGACCACGACCTCCGCGCGGGCGCCGCGCTGCGCGAGCTCGGACACTGCCTGCGTGAGCTCGGATGCCGCCGCCTCATCCAGGCGACCGCCCGGGAGCTCGCAGCTGCGGTGACCGCGTCGGCAGCGGCACGCGTGCCTGCTCAGCCACTTCGGGTGCCGCGCCGCCAGGGAGCGCTCTCTCGCATCGCCGGCGGCGTGTATGGGTTTCATGGGTTCTACCCGTCTCAACCCAGCCCGTGAATGAGCAAACCCATGCACAGGGCTACGAGTAATTACCGTGTTTCTTGGGAGCATCGCTAAACCAAGCTTGGTTATTGCAGTTAAGTATCCGATGCAGTAACAAAGATTTTGAGTAGCAGTAAAGATACATACATATATCATTAATTTCAAAAAGCCAAGTCTAAGGTATACAACGACATTACAACAAACTCCAAGTATTGCGAAAAGCACCAACATTATATTTTGCTTAATCTTGTTATTTGTTACTAGTACTCACTTCCCCCCAGCTGCGGGTTTTGCAAGTAGCTTCTTCGGTAGCTTATCCAGTGGAGTTGTCTTCAGAAGAAAAAGCCTGGCTGCACGCTCCTGCAAGGTTCCGCCGCACTTTAATCCTCGACTCTGCAGCTCTAGCTTGAGCTTCTCCAAACCAAGCACCTACAAGGCAAGAGAGTTTAGTAGTAATAGGAACATCACTCAGGCAGGTGAGTTCAGAGCAAAAGAAAGCAATACTAAAAACCTTCACATAACAAAAAAGCCACGAAACATAGTAGTCAAATAAAATCCAAACCCTTGAGCCACTTACTACACAAAATATATTGATGTGATTTGTATTGTATGGGAAAAAACCGGAATCCAGCAAACTGGGCTCAAGTCATAACTAGGATACGGGCATATGGCCACCACAACAATAGAACTATAGAATTCAAATTCATTTTAGCCAAGCCCAATTTTCATGGGATACCACCTTGTTGTGTTGTTGCACATAGAAAGACTGAAGCATGGGGACTGACAGTAAGGTGGTAGTGTTTGTTTAAAGTTCAAAACGGTCATTGCTAATGCTGCACATTATGCATCATAGGTTTCTGGATTCTACGTCACCTGATTATCTATAAATTTATGTAGCAATAACAAATGGTACATCATGTGAATATAAATTGGAACAGAATCAATTGACCCCTGATTTTGAGAGTAATATAAATTTGCCACAAAGCTAACCTTACAAGCACAAGAGTCCTACTTAAATTGACCTGCCGCCTGAACGTATTTCAGTTCAAAAATGGCACCAGCTTACCACAAAACAATAATACCATCAATGGGGCACAGTAACTGAAGCACTACAAAGTTCCTGAATTCCTGTATACTCCTCAAAAGTAAATGTATAGATGTAACTCTGGTAATTTGATATTTAAAAATATTATTGGGTATAACCCTGAGTAGTAATCCCTCAATAGGGCCTGGTAACTGAATTGCTACCGACTTCCTGAACTTCTAACCAGAAGTACAAGCTATCCTCCAAAGCAAATATTTATTAACTTACAAACAAAATTACTACTCAAGAAGATACATGTTAAGGGCACAGTATCTGAAGTGACAAAGTGTACACAACATACCTCCAATTCTGCAGCTGAACTGTACTCCGCCAGGTCAACTGGACCTGAATGAGAAGGTTCATTTACATCAACAGATTCTTCTACTTGAGGAACCTCAGGGTTGTTTTGATTTGAAGTGGCTGGAGCAGTGTTATCCACATTTTCTTTGGCTTCGTCTGATTTTGGTGCTTCTTCTGAAGCAACAACAACAGTACCATTCACAGAAGTGGGCTGTTCCACCATTCCTCCCTCAGGCTCCACACTATTGTCCGACTCAAAATCCCCACGTTCAGCTCCTGATCCTGCCATCGGTTCCATGGTTTCCTGAACAGAATTTCCATTGTCATCCGAATCACTGTGCCGGGATTTCTCACCAGAGGACTCTCCTTCTGAATGCGACCCGGAAACTGAACCAAGATCAAGCTCACTTTTGCTGGATCCATTTGAGCAATTCCCATCATCAAGAACTACAGATCTTGTATCTGTGCCCTCATTGACATCTCCATCCTCATCATCCACATCACTGTCACTATCGCTTTCATCATCTTCTACCTTATTCTTGCCCAACCTACAGAATTTAATCAATTCAGGCACTTCATAACACAAACTGCAATACAACAAAAACTCAGCCATTCTCGTGTATAAAATGTTTCATTAAAATAACTACCAGAAAACAAAATGTGCACCTTCAAAGTGCAAAGTTGCAAACACAAAATCCTTTAACAAATTGTAAATGCCTAGAAATGAGAAAATCAAACATGGTAAATTATCATGCTAACCACTTAAAATGACTACTCCCTTTGATCCATGTAAGTTCATTTGGCTTTGTCCAAAATCAAACTTTTTAAATTTTAACCATTTCATAGCTAAAATGCCAAAGATTGATCATAAGATTGACGTTACTAGATCCATCGTGAGCTTTCCTAATATGTAATTCGTCATTCAATTCGATACAATATGTTATATAGTTATGCATAGTCAAAGTGATAAATTGGAGACATTCATATATCCCAATGGACTTATATTTGGGAATTGAGGGAGTGTTAGAAAGGACACGGGCCAAGCAAACATGATATGTCCATATTAACATCTTAAAGCAACACAATCAGAACGAGCTTAGCATCTAGTAAACAAATTTGCTCATTCTCCAACTAAACGAGTGAACATTCCTGGTTGAAAATAGCTCATTTAAGAAGTGATAAGATTCATCAGTCCTGTATTATCACAGCAATTTAACCAAAATGCTAAGAGACTGATTGATACTCACCAAATCTTAAGCTTCTTGGCGTCTGACCCAGCAGGTGGCTTAGCCCCCGTCTTCCTCTTCCCAAGAGACGCCCGCACGGACTCCTCAACCGCATTGACGCAGATCTCAGCATCCTTGCGATATTTCTCCAGGTACTTGTTCACCTCGGCTTCCGAGACCCCGCCGCGGCGACCCATCTCCTTGGCCTTCTTCTTGAGGAAGTCTTCGGCAAGCTTCTCGAGCTGGCGGTCCCCAGCCTCGGCCTTCCACTCCTCGAGGCGGCGCTCGGCGTTGACATGGCGGAGGCGGCGGCCGTTGATGTCGCGGCAGGCGTCGAAGTTGCTAGTCTTCTTCTGACCGGCCTTGGAGGCGGCCCCACGGAGGAGGGAGCCGAACCCGCCCTTGCCTCCGCGGAGGCGGAGGAGCGCGGACGCGGAGGGGAATTGACCGTCGGAGGCGGAGGCGAGGACGGAGGAGGGCGAGACGTCGAGGCGGCCGGTGACGAGGCGGAGGGAGGCGGCGGGGACGCGGGAGAGGGACGAGACGGCGTCGAGAAGCGCGGCGCCCGAGACGGTGGGCGTGGGGAATCGGAGGCAACGGGTGCGGCCGTCGAGGAACCGCACCAGGATCTGGTACTGTGTGGTCTCGGCCATGGCGGGCGGTGGTGGCGCGCGAAACCCTAGCTCTCGCCGATGTCGACCGAGAGAGAAAGAGGAAGAAGCTGAATTGAAGAGCGCGTGTTATAACGGCGTCAAGAGGAATGCACCGCCCCTTTACTCACCGACAAGTGGGTCGAAAACTCAACCAATATGCGGTCCTACACGTCAGTCAGTGATACTCGTCGCCGTGAGGGGTCAGGGTCAGCCGGTTCCCTCCGCGTCTTCTCCTGGTGGAGTCCTGGTCGGCACCGCCTCCCGTGTCCCGTCCCTCCCGCCAGTCCGCCACCTCCTTTCTCCGGTTCGATCTCCTCCCGCGGCGGTCATCGCGATTTTTTTTTTAAAAAAGAAAGAAAATAAAATCAGCTTCGGAGCCCGCGAGGAGTCCGCCTTCCGAGAACATGGTACGCGCCGAGATGAAGCACCCGGCCGGCGGCGGGAACGGCGGCATTTTCAATCATCGATTTATCCTGGTAGCCATTGCTATTTTTTTATTC
>RWGY01001057.1:0-46403 GCA_007726485.1 Eragrostis curvula | reverse complement strand
TCTTCACTTACTTCTGCACGCCAACTGTTTTCAAGAGCAGCGGGTCTCGTGTGTCGGCGTCTCTCTTCATTTTCCTCTCGGATGCGCGTGCTACTAGTTCAAATTTCAGGAGGGCTGAATGGATCCCGTGTGGCGAAGCCTGGATCCCGTGTAGCTGATCTTTTTGGCCAAAGCTGTGTGGCGCCACTCAGCATCGTCACATTTTGTCGCTCATGAGATGTTAAAAATTACATGCATAGGAATATTCCGTGTGCTAAAAATACACACCCCGGATTATCCTGTGTGTTTAATTTTAGCATATAGCTTTATTGGCATAACTTTTCACTCCAGACTCCGATTTAGATGATCTTATACTCTATTGAAAGCTTAGGAGGAGACCTATATGTATGTACAAAATTTCCAACTTATTTGGTTTATGTATTTCTATTTTTGTTGCAAACGTATGACATGTATAAAAAAGCTAATTCGCTCTATGAGGATGTTATCGAAACAACTAAGCACAGAATAACGCGAGACTTAAATGGCATGGGTACAGTCTTGCGGAGGTCTTCCTAAGCTTTCCAAAATGTCAAAGATCATCAAAATCGAATTTCCAAGTGAGAAGTTATGGTCAGAATACGGAGTGCCAAAGATGCATATGTTCGGTGAAGAGAACGAGATACAAATATTGGAGGGCCTGCAAACCCTGCTCTCTACAATTGTTAGAAGTGAATTCTAACTTGGTAATGTTCAGGAGATTGATTGTGCGCTTGAAGTTTACCCACTTCAGTGGTAACCTCTGCTAGTGAGTGTAATTTTACATTGGCTTTATGTGGTCCTGTGGATAGGCAATACCGGTAGGCATTTGGGCGTTTTCAACATAATAACGGAGGTGAATGATTTGCTAGTAACGATATACGGATTGAAAATGTGGGGAACAGAGACATGAACAATAACTCGTGCAACTGATCAACTCTGAAAGAGGAAAACAACTACACAAATTTACATGACACCTTCTCCTAGAAAAAAAATTGAAGGCACGCAAATATGCGTACCCCTTGTCAGATTCGGCATAAAACGTTATGAACAGAGAACTTTTCCTTCCAAATAGGCTCTTTAATACTCCTACGTTGAGATATCACTGAACTTTTTTTTTAGAATCATCACTGAACTTTGTTTGACCTGTTGTACTGGGACTAGAAGCTTTTCATGGCTGGCATTCGTGAGGAGAGGTCGACCTCGTAAAGGAAGCCCGACCTGATGCCGTTCGTCCTGTTAATCCATCGCATCTCCTTCGTCTCCATGTCAACGAGAATGACCCGGGAGTCCTCCACGGTAAAAGGCCACAGCAAGATTGCACTGCTCCTCCCCCCTGCGCTACCGATGAAGTCGATCATCACCCTGCCAGGCTCCAGGCACCGTTGCGTCATATCCGGAAGCAGAGGCGATATGTCGATGCTGGCTTGTCGCTCCCAACCATCGCCTGTGGACAACAGAAGCCAAATGGACACAGTGAACTGGTCCGACACGAGCAGTTTGAGCCTGTCGTCCGGAGAAGATGTCAGGTGGATGTGTAACGGTGAGCATTCTTCAGGCAGGCCGCCAGGCGGGAGCTCGATCGTCCCTGCCGTCGTCGCGCCGACACGGTAGGTGAGGATCAGGGAGTCCTTGTCCCAGCCGTACATGAGCCAGTGGATCAGGGTACCAAGGATGACTGCCCTGCAGCATGGAAAAAGAGAGTACTCCGGCGGGAGAGGATTGGCGGCCATGGTGACACGCCCCCAAGGCCATACGCGATGGGCGGTGGCCGACGACACGGTCCGGATCTTGATGGTGCGTGTATCGTGTTAGAAGATAGAGATAGTTAGAGATAAACTAGCTCATGTATATCTTGTGTAACAATGTACGAATCAACCTGATCCTGGTAGTTTAGCGTAGATATCAGAATCTGTTGTAATCTAGCTTGAGGATCAAGTTGATAACCACCTGATGTAATCCACGGCTGTGGAGGTTACAGCCTATATAAACATGCAGGCACGCACGAGCCAAAGTGCGCTGCTTCAACCCATTACTTCCGCACCTCTGAACTTTAACATGGTCATCAGAGCCTACTAGGTTAGATCCCATCTACAACCAATGGCTTCGTCATCCTCCACCAGCCTCACCATGAACCCCCTCGCCACCAGCGCCATCACCGAGAAACTAGCCAAAAACAATCACGCCATGTGGAAGGCCCAGGTCCTCGCCACCATCGGTGGCGTGCGCCTGGAAGGTTTCCTCACTGGAAACTCCAAGAAGCCGGTTGCTGAGATCGACGGCAAAGAAGGCGACAAGACCGTCAAGATCCCCAACCCGGCGCTCGAAGAGTGGCTTGCATCAGATCAGCAAGTCCTCAGCTTCATCCTCGCCTCCTTGTCCAAGGAGGTGCTTGCCCAGATTGCGGCTAAGCCCACCGCAGCAGAGGCATGGCAGGCAATCGAGACGATGTTCTCGTCGCAAACAAGGGCACGGGCGGTGAACACACGTCTGGCTCTCGCCACAGCCCACAAGGGCAATTCAATGGTGGCGGAGTACTTCGGCAAGATGCGCGGTCTCGCTGATGAGATGGCCGCCGCTGGACGCGCACTTGAAGATGATGAACTGGTCGAGTATATACTCACTGGTCTTGATATTGATTTCAATCCTATTATCTCTGCTGTTCTGGCCAGGACCGAACCAATCTCCGTGAATGAGCTCTACTCTCAGATGCTTGCATTTGAGACGCGAGTGGAACTGATGGGCTATGGCCAGTCCTCCGGGTCCTCTGCCAACATGGCAAATCGCCAAGGACGTGGAGGGGCTCGCCGTGGCGCTCCTCGACAAGACATTGCTGGTCGCGGCGGCTTTGTCCGTGGCGCTGGCAACCCGAACCGTGGGCGCGGGGGCGGCAACAACAACAACACCCCGCGCTAAGGTGTCAATGGACAGCAACAGCGTCCACGCACCAACAATGGCGCCTCTGATGGGCGTCCTCTCTGCCAAGTGTGCTTCAAGCGCGGGCATACGGCAGATCGCTGCTGGTACCGGTACGATGAGTCGTACGTGCCGGATCAGCGACACATAGCTGCTGCGGTGTCAAACTCCAACTCTGCTGATCATTACTGGCTTGCGGATTCAGGGGCAACGGACCACATCATGGGGGAGCTTGAGAAGCTTTCCTACCGTGACAAGTACAACCGCGGTGATCAGATACACACCGCCAGCGGCGCAGGTATGGATATTACTCATAAGGGTCGATCTTCTATTAACACTCCTAGTCGCATTCTTAAATTGAACAATGTTCTATATGTCCCTAAAACTGCCAAGAATCTCATATCTGTTCATCGTCTTGCATCGGATAACAATGTCTTTCTTGAGTTTCATCCCAATTTTTTCTTTATTAAGGATCGGGACACGAGGAGCACTCTTCTTAGGGGGAGATGTTATGGTGGCCTCTACCCTATTCCAGCTGCTGCCCTACACACAAAGCACGCTTTTGGAGTCTTCAAGCCATCCTTTGAGAGGTGGCACAGTCGTCTTGGGCATCCTGCTTCTGCAATTGTCCAAAGAGTCATTAGAAATAATAATCTTCCATGTCTTTCCGAGTCGAATAATGAGTCTGTTTGTGGCGCTTGTCAACAAGCCAAAAGCCACCAATTATCATATCCCAAGTCTGTTAGTGTTTCGAGTCATCCCTTAGAACTTGTTTTCTCTGATGTGTGGGGAGCAGCACCAGATTCAGTTGGAAGATATAAATACTATGTTAGTTTTATTGATGATTTCAGCAAGTTTACTTGGATTTATTTGTTAAAATTCAAGTCCGAAGTGTTCCAAAAATTCCATGATTTTCAAAATCTTGTTGAGCGATTGTTTAATCGTAAGATAATTGCTATGCAAACGGATTGGGGAGGTGAATATGAGAAGCTCAATTCGTTTTTCACCAAAATTGGCATCTCACATCAAGTATCTTGTCCTCATGAACATCAGCAAAATGGGGCAGCTGAGCGCAAACATAGGCATATAGTAGAAGTTGGACTATCCCTTCTTGCACAAGCCTCCATGCCGCTAAAATATTGGGATGAAGCGTTCCTCGCTGCAACATATCTCATAAATCGAACACCTAGCAAAGTGATTGATTTCTCCACTCCTTTGGAACGTCTCTTTCATGTTAAACCCGATTATTCATCCTTGAGAGTTTTTGGGAGTGCTTGTTGGCCAAATTTGTGTCCCTATAACACAAACAAACTTCAATTCCGATCAAAGGAGTGTGCATTTATTGGCTATAGTAATATGCACAAAGGGTTTAAGTGTCTTGACATTAGCACCGGGCGCATCTATATATCTAGAGATGTAACATTTGATGAAAATCTCTTGCCTTTTTCATTACTTCATGATAATGCTGGAGCCCTTTTAAGATCTGAAATTCTTTTGTTGCCATCATCCTTGCTTCCTTCTAATGCGACTTATACACGAGATCTTAATAATGATCACTGTTGGCGTTCCTTACGGTACACCGATATTTGGGTTAAAGAGTCTTGCAATAATATTACCAGATAGCCCACCACTAGCAAGGAGTGCTAGAGATGTCCTATCGGCATTCCCATGATAAGAGGATCCGCAAGCGCACGGATAACCCGTTGTAGCATTTCACCCAAGAGTATTCCGGGGTATCGTGATTTATATTTTCCCAAAGGAAGACATGGTCAACAGTGGTACTTATGCTCAATGGATTACAATGATAGACAAATCCACAATCCAATGCAGGGGTAAGTGATAAAGATATATAATGGATAGTGTGACACACACAGAGGATTCCACTCTCAGATAAAAGGCGAGAGGCAAGTCTAGGCAGATGCAAGACTAACTAATGGGTGCTACTCCTAATATACATTACCATACAGGGTACTAGGATTCTAGCTACGTCAGGCTTACACTAGTGAGAGCTAAGAGCCTATGGCTAGAGATCATCGGGAGATCCGGTTTAGGCCTGGTCTACCAGGCCACGCCGGCCTTTTGTATAAACTCCTATGCCATACCCGAACGTGGAGGATTACGGAAGGATGGACAGGGCTGTCACCACCTGCCACCTACCTCTACAAACTGTGGGGCACATGCACAAACAAGGATGGAAAGGGAACCTAGCATCATGCTAGCATCACTTGCCATAACTCTAGATCCCTCGAGGCACCCCGCAGGGCGGTAGACCTAGAGCTTCCCTTTCGGGACAATGAACCCGATATCTAGTCACAAACAACTAGCCAAACTAGTCTAAACCAGTCAAGGATCAAATCTAGTACTACACTATGCATAAGCGTTCGTCGTTCAAGAACGAGCGATGAACGAAGAACGAATAAGAACGATCATTCATAATCGATGATCGAGTATGAACGAACGAAGACCGCCCGATGAATGCCCACGAACGTTCATCGATGAATGATGAACGAACGATGAACGAACATGAACGAACGACGAACGCTCATCCAAGAACACAACTAGATTAAGGATGAACAACATAAGCACACAGCTACTATATGATAAACGATGAATCATTGATAAATATCAAGTCTTACAAGAGAAGGATACAAGAACATACCCAATTCTCCAAGAGACTTGGGAGCACAAGGGCAGCCCACTACTTAGCCTAGCTCTACCTAAACAGCCTCTAGCTCTAAGGTGAGGAGGAGGAGGGAATGAGCTTCAAGTGGTGTGTGTTCTCTAGGAGGGGGGTACCCCTTTATTTATAGACTTGGAGGTCGGTTCCTGGAGGCGGTTCCTGAGGTCGGTGGCATTAATTGCAGGTGGAACAGACCTCCAGAGGTCGGTTGGCAACCGCCATAAGAAGATGGGCCCAGGGGGCCACCAGAGCAGGTCGGCCGACCTGGGCCTGGCCCCTCCTGGGCTGGGTCTTGGCAGGTTGGCCCCCCTTGGCCTGTAGGCCTCTGATCCAGGTGCATTGGCCTTTTGTTTATTCTGGGTTTTTGTTGATCTTGGCCTTTTATCTTGGAGTTGCATTCCTTCGGCAATATTCGATTTATGGAAGTGTTGGATTTGATGCCTTGGGACATGGATACACTTGGATATTTCCTGTTTTCCACCTGCACACTAACAACTACAGGTATATGTGGAAATAGGTTATTCATAAATAAAATGCAAGTAAGAAGTGCCAATTCTTCCTTATTCATTGAGCTATGTGACGGTCGAAAGTATGATCTAACGACCGTCAACAAACTCCCCCAAGCTGACCTCTTGCTCATCCCGAGCGAAGGGGCGTGACTTTAGGTTGTTGATCATGAGTTTCTATCATGTTTCATATCTCAAAAGTACCATGCGCACAACAAAATACTCTCCGTTGTATGAAAAAGTTGGCATGGTAACTCACCCTTCCCCTTACTCCTTATGGGGCTTTTGACTTTCTCCTTGTCTTGGGCGATTGAGAGATAGAACGGTTATAACAGAGCATCATTCTCAAGTCCTAAGTTTGACTTTTATTCTCCGGAGGTTTTGAAAGATTTTTCAAATAAAAGCAAAGTTCCTCGAATGATACTCTCGAATCGCTCAATGTGTATATTCCTCACCAAGGCATTGTGTTGCCTGTATCATCCTACTTCTAAGGCTTGATATGTGGAGTTTGGTAGGGATGATAAAAGGCATACTTGCATCACACATATTGCTGAACCAAAAGAGTGGATCCATGGAGAATGCAAGTTATACAACCTTGATCAAGATGTGCATGTGTGTATATGGTGGGTGGTGAGGTGGAAGTGGTACTCCTTTTGGGTGTCACTTTCTTTCTCTCTCTTTTGAAATTTATGAGGAGGACATGGCTATCTTTTCTTTCTTTCTTTTTTTTCTTTTTCTTCCCCTTTTCTTCTTCTTTTTCTTTTGCTCCACTTTTGCATGAGCAGGGGTTATTCTTTTTTTTTGCATAGCCATGTCTCCAAATGATATTTTTGAGAGAGAGGTGACAAAGGTTTGGAGTATTTATTTGGTGGGTGGAGTGGTGGAATTTGCTTAACTTCCAGTGTAGAAGTTTAGCATGCGAGGTGGAGTGTACGTGATCTTGATCAAGAGAGTATGACAAGTATCTCACTAGGGTCACACAATTTTGATAAAACTCAATGCAATGACAAGCAGCATATGTGGAAGGGTTTGCAATGTATAAACAATATATGGCTTTGGTAGGAATTATTTGATCATTGAGGAACTTTATCATTTTTTGTATTTTGTAAGAGAAAAGACTCTGGAGTTAAGTCGTACTCAAGGACAAGATCATAGCAGCCCTATTTGTACCATATCATAACTCACAACAACTTAGACTTGGATCAAGTACTATGCTACCCACAAGTTTCAAGTTCTAGGTAAGCACACTAGCTAAAAATCTCAAAACTAGGGAGAGCACTAAGTTGTAAACTAGGTACAAGCAAGGGATAAAACAGAGCAACTATTCATCATCTCAACATAGGGAAGACTAGACACTCTTACTCGCATAAGAGAAAGCTATTAAAAACATAAAGACTATTTTTATTCTTTTTAGTTTTGCAAATTTTTATTTCATTTTTTATATAGATGCAAGAACAAGAAATAAAGGAAAAGAAAAGGGATACAAGTTGTGATACATAATACCTTGGTGGGGGATATGGTATCTCCCCCAAGCTTATTCTTGCTCAAGAGTCCTGTGAAGGATCGATTCCCATGTGGCGAAAGTAAGCCAAAAGATCGGCTTGTCCCCTCTCAGTCATGTTGGTGAGATTTTGTATCTGAGAGTGGGTACACTCCTGCCACTGGTGGGTCCGTAGAGCGTCCTGATCGACGGTGTATTGGATATCATCCGTCTTGCTCTCGAGAAGCCCAAATTGTTCGGTGAGGTTGTTCAATTCCTGCTCGAAGTGGTGACCTTGAGCAAAAGAGGAACGACGCCCACTCGAAGTGGAGGACTGGGAGACTTCCTCCTAACGCTGTCGTGGGACATTTTCCCATGTGCCTTGCCTTGGTCCTTGCCCTGACGATCCTCCAACCTCATATGGTGGCGGAGTTTGGTACCCACCGGGGTGATATCCCGGGGGACCGTATCCACTACCATGTGCATAGGCCATAGGATGTGGTGCAGGAATTTCAAAGCCGGCGGTTGATTCAGGCCTGCGTATCCTCCTGCAAGAAGATGTACTCCTGCATGCAACTTCCTCTTCTTGGAGGGCAATGGTTAGGTTATCACAGCCATACAAACGGAGGTCCGGGTTAGGTAACCGAAACTCGTTTGTATAGCCGACATAGTAAAACACAAGGGTATTGTTGGGACCACGTTTGAGTTTATGACCTTGAACAAGGTAATCCTCATTTATAAGAGCGCGGGGCACATCAAAATATTCAACAAGTGAATTTTCTAAAGCACCAACACCCGCAGCAATACGTGTAATCAAAGAGGTACACTCAATGGTTCCAGACATCCTAAAATTTTCTAACCATTGCTTAATCATAAACTGAACAGGAGCAATCTCTTGATTTTCTCTACCATGGCATAAAGAATTTTCAAATCATCTTCGCGCATAGTCCTAATATCGGCTCTAGGGAACAGAGAAATGCCAAGCCACATGTGCAAAAAGCGCATGGTAGGATGATGGATATGATTGGTTCGGGGCTGATCACAAGTCGAAAAACCAGAAATTCTATGCCAAAACATGAGCTTGGAATAGCCCGGAAGTGCATCATCTATGTCTACCTTGCGGCGAGCATTAAAGCCAAGAACACGACTAAGATCTTTCCAAAGTAAGCGGTAGCTCTCACGAAAGAAACGGAAAGCAATCCCATCATTCGATACTTGTAGGGTGCATAAAAATTGAATTGTAAGCAAGCGCGAACCTTGCTCACCTATGCATGCAAATTCTGTCCACCCTATTGCTTTAAATACTCGAGCAAATTCAGCATCCATACCTGTCTTTTGCAGCAGCTCCATGTCAAATGCTCGCGTAGGAGCAAAGGACCAGTTACGAAGAGTTTCGTAGGCGTTCGTCTCGATCTCGCCCACCAAGTCGAGGTTGGTGTCGACGAGGAGACGGTCCACGTTGGTGTTGTCTTGTGCTTCCTCCGTGGCTGCATGTTGTGGGCTCGGTGCTTGCTCGTTGGTGCGGGCGCGAGTGCGTGGTCGAGAGGAGCTTGAGCTTGTGCTTCGGGACCTCCCGAATAGCTTCTTCATTGCTGCACAAGTGAGAGCACAAAAACAAGAGCAAGAACTCCGACGGTTGTTTAAAAATCAAATCGGCGAAACCGTCGGTCGTTCGAAAGAAAACACAACTTGCAAACCAAAACGCAAACTGAACACAAAAAGATTTTTGCAGAATTTTGAGGCTAGAAGCAAGTGAGAGTAAAGGAAAATCTTGAGAGCATGAGAGTGAAGTGTGTGAGGAGTGAAAATGAGAGAATGAGGGGGAGAGAGCTCAATGGCCAGCCACCTCCATTTATACACGAGCCAATGCAGCCGTTTTCGAACGTTGCAAGGGGCAGGTGACCGTTGGAGCAAAGGAGGGGGGCAGCAACGGCTACCCCAGGTCGGCCGACCTGGCATGTGGGGTCGGCCGACGCAGGCCTAGCCCCACTGGGCCTCCCTCTTGGCCCACAGCCCCCAACGATCATATTGTTTATGACCTTGGTTGCTATGTCCAGAAAATCCTCAAAAATATTACTCAGAAAGATTTCCAAACAAAAATATACCTAGAAAATTCAAATGATTTTTTTTTGAAAAATCAAAACTTAGAAGAGAAAATGTTGGAAAAATTCCAACATGTGAAAAATTATTGTAGTGGTACAGAGGTAGTCCAAAACTTTTCACAAAAGAGAGGAAAATTTTGAAGAACCAAATATTTTTGAAATTGATTTTATATGCATGGCGAGGGAAAAAGCAAATATGTTGGCAGAAAAAATCCAAATAAAATTTGTGAGGGAATGAAAATATGCAAGGTGGTTTGGGAAGAATCCAAAATGCAAGTGATGGTTGAAAAACTTGAAAAAGGAATAAAAAAGAAAGAATCAAATGAAAAACCAAATAAAAGGATAATGCCGGTTTTCCTGACGGCCAGGGCTACGTCATTTAAAGTCTGACGCGCTAGGACTTCTCCATCGGGTTTAGCTTGATGACGAGGATCCCGCCTCTGGAGATGGAGGCATAGAGGGGTTCGCCTTTGGTTGCCACACTTGTTTCTTCTTCTTAGGAGTAGGTGGCTTGTTGGACTTTGGGGTGGACTTCTCGGACTTTGGGACGGGCTTTTCCAATTTTGGAGTGAGTTTCTTAGCCCATAGTCCCAGCCTCTCCGTCGCAGGTTTCTTGTCAACCTTGCTGAATAAAAGGTTCTCTCTTTGAAGATATTCCTTCATGAAGACAATGAGGTTGTCCTTCCGGCGGGGTCTCACTTCGACTTCTCGGATATTTTGCTCATTTGGTCCAACCTTGATTGTGATCATGGAGCAATGCTCTGTCTTGGGCTGAAAGTGAAATCTTTCTCTTCTCCCATTGAGATTGAGACGGATTTCTCCGGCCATTACATCAATGTTTGCTCCAGCGGCTCTCAAGAAAGGTCTCCCCAAGATGAGTAGAGTTTCCTTGTCCACAGCCATATCCAACACCACGAAGTTAACAGGGATGAAGTAGCCTCGGATTTTCACCGGGACATCCTCAATAACTCCCATCGGACGACGAGTGGTCGAATCAGCGAGTTGTAGCCGCATGGGTGTGGGAGTTAGAACCACATAGCCCAAGCTGTCAAAGATTGCCTTCGGCATGATGCTCACACTAGCACCAAGATCGCATAAAGCATGGCTGAAGTGTTGACTCCCAATTTTGCACGGAATGGTGGGAAGTCCATGATCCCTTATGGTAGATGATTCTGCCATGTTCTTCCCTGTATGGTTAGCTTCTCGAGAGAAAATATCTCCTCTCGTAGTGATAGCATTAACTTTTTCTAAGATAGGCTCGGGTTGCCCCGGAATCTGCCCAGAACTTGAGGTAGGAACAAGAGCAGCAAGTTGAGCTATTTAGATCTCTATCATTTTGTTGAAGCTCAACTGATTCTTGAAAGCAGAGGATAAACCTTCTAACTTAGAATTGATGCTTTCAAGGCTCTTATCATTGGCAGCAAGCTTCTTATTGATAGACTCATTGATCTTAGCTTGGCCATGAACTAGATCTCTCAAGGAAGGCTGATTATTGTAACCAGAAAAGTTGTTACCTCCTTGATATTGTGGACGGTTTTGATTGAAACCTTGTCCACCGTTTGGACGATACCCATTGTTGTTGTTCATGTAGCATGCTTCTTCTTGGGTATGAGTAGGGCAATTGAATCCCATGTGGCCAGTGTCGCCACATTCTTCACATGTCATATGGGAATCAACGGAACAGACGGTGCCGTGGTCCTTGAAATCGTCCAAACGCTTGAGAAGTTGCTCAACCTTAGCAGTGAGCATATCAACTTCTTTCACAGGGTGCACGCCTTTAGAGCGTGTTTGGAGCCTTTCATCGCTCCACCCTTGATTTGAAACCATCTTCTCAATAAGATCTTTTGCTTCATCAATAATTTTAGAGAAGAAAGCCCCTCCAGCAGCGGCATCCATATGTCCACGGGTTGTAGGTGTTAACCCGTTGTAGAAATGTTGAAGGATAAGCCATTCTTCCATACCATGGTGTGGACAGGAAGATATGTATTCTTGAAGCCTTTCCCACGCCTCGGCGAAGGATTCATTGCTTGATTGCTGGAAGCTTGATATTCTTCCTCGAAGAGCATTGGTTTTGCCCAACGGGAAAAACTTAGAGAGGAACGCAGATGAGCATTGGTCCCAAGTGTCAATAGCAGCACGGTTGGCATAAAACCATTGTTTCACCTTCCCAAGGAGTGAGAAGGGGAACAATTGGAGTCGGATAGCATCTTGATTGACTCCAGGGGTTGCAGACGTGTTGCATACACTACAAGAAAAATACCCTTGCGCCACGGCTGAAAAGTGTTGCAATATGGGTGTTTTGGTTGCAATATTGCGCAACTGCAACTAAATCAGGGCGTTGGGAGGTGTTGCAAGAGTGATTGTTGCAATAGGGTATTGCATCACCTTTTTGAGTCATTGCCATTACTTTGATGTGTTGCAACGACGTATGGTGTGGCAATGGGTTGCACCCGCAACAAGCACTAGTGTTGCAAGAATGGTATTTGCAACAACATGGGTCGTTGCTATAGTGGTTATTGCAACCATGTATGGTTGTTGCTATCAAGTAATTTCGCAACGCCAGAATTTTGTAGCAATACCATATATTGCCACGATATATGATGGTGGCAATAACGACCACGGTGTTGCGATATGCTTGAAGGGTATCGCAAAGAATATTAGTTGTTGCTATATCCTTCAAGCGTATAACAACAACATATGGCGTTGCTATATCCTTAAACGGTATGGCAATGAAATATGAGTCGTCGCTATAGCCGTAAACAATATCGCAACGAAGTATGTGTTGTCGCTATATGCCTAAAGGATATCGCATCGAAGTACGTAGTCGCCGTTGCTATATCATTAAAGGGTGTTGCAACGAAATATAAGTCGTCGCTACAGGCACAAAGTATGTCGCAACGAAGTTTGTGTTGTCGCTATATGCCTAAAGGATATCGTATCGAAGCACGTAGGAGCCGTTGCTATATCCTTAAAGGGTTTTGCATCGACATATGTGTCGTTGCTATATCTGTACAAGTTATTGCAACGATTCGTTAACGTTGTAACATCCACATATAGCATCGGTTTATGGTTGTGGCAATATGGTTAATTGTCGTGGCAATAGTTAAAAACATACAAAACTACCAAAATGATATGAAATCATTAATGCAGCAAAATTATTCCACAATAGAATTTGGTGCAACAAATATATATTATCATAGAAATGTCTCCATTATTCAGTCTTAGAACCAATCCAAATAATGATCACAGCACTAACAAAACATCGAACTACTAGCTAGAGTCTTGTTTAAGTAACACACGTCAAAGATACAAAAGCAATATCAATTCATCCATCACTCCCGCCAATGGGATCAATTCACCGTTTCGAGTCCTGTTCTCCCGCCTAAGCTTGACTATCCTAATCAAAAGAAATATGCATGGTTTATAAGTGAAACGAGTATTAAATCTGGTACAGGCTTATGAATTGGCAATGCAATATGTTAAGGGCATTATGAAAGCATGATTCTAGTTCTGACCTGTTTCCTTTTGCTTGCTCGAGTTTTAGCAGCACCAGATAAAAGTTGCTGAGAGGTTATGAATTTGGCTGGTGGCCCATTCACACGATTATCAGTGAACAGATTCTTTGAAACTTTAGAAGCAGATCTAGTATTGCAATTGGGATTCACATTTTCTCTTTCTGTTGTGATCATGCTTGTTGGCTCAATCTGTAATATATATGGTTACGGAGCAATGTAAGATATAACTCAATAAACAAAAGTGTGAACTCTGTAATCCTTGTTCAAGTTCATTACCTGATTTGGTATTTCTTGACGATGCAGTGGTGTTACAGCATTGTTTTCCCCAAGGCTCCTAGCTTCATCTTGTGTTTGATTGTTGGTTTCATGGGTAAGCTATGCATTTAAAAAAAAAATTCAGGTCACAGATTAGCAGTCATATCTATTCTCTATCAAAAGCATGACATATATAATAATAATGTACTTCTAAATTCTAGCAATTGTCATCAAGGTCAGAGATTATCATATTTTTGAGATACGAATATAAATAACATCTAGGACAACTTGGTATCAAAATTTGAGCAATTGTAATCTAGGACAGAAATATGACTAATATATTTGGGAAATATCAGAAAGAAACAAAAAATGGAAGCATTAATCGAATTTTCTGTGAGTAACCCTGTATACCATATTCACAAGCATGATGTAGATATGAACGTTGCAAAGCTATGAAATTGTATAAAGTGTAGATGATGAAAACATTATGCTTGTGAACAAACAAATCAATTAGTTGGTTCAAGTTGAGCCTGAACAAACACATTCAGGATTTAAGGTATTTTAAAACGTCACGCAAAACTGAATCTCGTAACTGAAACTGTAGATTCAGACTGACAGATGACAAAGTGCTGGCTTCAGAGATCCATAACTCCCATAGTATCCATCCGTATTCAGAGTGTAAATACTCTATGGAAAGATTGAACATAGGACTACAAGATCATGTACTTCACCCCGCGAGATTCGACCCTTAAGATAACTAAAAAAGGCATGCAAAACTGACAGTCGTCTCTGAAACTACAGATTTTTCAGGCAATTTCAGAACATGGCAATTAGATTAAGATGTCCATAACTCTGGCTATACTCAACGAAAAAAAAAAATGCGTTGGAAAGATCTTGAGACCGTCTACAACTTCTCTTATAGCACAATGTTCCGGTTCGGACTGGAAGAACCCCAAAACTATGTCGAAACTACGACTGCACGAGAAGACTGGAAACTGCAGAACAGCTCGACGGCGGATCTTCAGAAAACTAGAACTCCAGTTATACCCAACCAAAAAACACAAATAAACATTCGTTGGAAAGATCTTCAAACACACTACAACTTTCATTATGGCGAGATTCCCTGAATCGATCTATAAGACCCTTGAAACAAAATTCGAAGTGGTTCAGCACAAACCACACAAACTGAAAATAACAACAGGCCAGCAAGCAGAAGAACGCAAATCATCGTCCTATTTCTTCGACGAGTTCAACAAGTTCTGTCCATGGCAGCCGTATGACGTCGATTGCCAGGAACCCTATAAGATTTTGGGGCGGATACGCACCTATAACCATCTGGATAAGACAAATCACCGTCTTCCGTAACGTCGACCTCCTCCACTTCGATCCCACGTCGTGCGGCGGCTCTGGAGCCGGTCGCAGAAGAAGGCAAGGCACGACGTCGTCCATCGGCTCTGGCGTCGGCGGATCGGCGCTGGGACGCAGGGGGCATGGTTGGATTGCGAGCAAGGAAGCCGCTAGCTAGGGCAGAGAGAGAAGAACCGTCGCCTCTCCCGATCGAGTCCCGATCGTCTGCTGCGCCGCCTCCAAGTTGTAACTTCTTGCGCTGGTTTTGGGTGAAAGTGGGGGGCCCACAAGTTAATCAAGGGTCGGTTTAGGCTAATCTTTTTTTTTTGAGATATTACACAGTACAACTCAGACACTCACAACGCACGCACACTCACCCCTATGAACGTACATACGCAAACCCTACCCCTATGAGCATCTTCGAAGACTGAGTCGGCAAATTCTCCAGATTCCCGAAGTCACCACGGGCGCCTCGTTGTCGACGGCCTCGTCGAATACCGCTGAAAGCACAAATGCCGTTAAATCCTAGAAAATTCGCTCCCACCGGGAGTCGAACCCAGGACCTCAAAGGTGCTACTCGGTTGCCTTAACCATTAGGCCAAGACCCCTTTCACCGGTTTAGGCTAATCTGGCGGCATGTTAAGCAAATTTCCCGGCGGTGCTAAAATTTTGGAGGGAACAGTCCTGTACGTAAGGATATTTTGGAGGGAAACATTCGATCTACTATTTGTTTAGACTAAATTTTGCGTTTTTAAATTTCCTTTTGTGCCCAAATTTTGGATGGAAATGATATGAACGTTTGTTACGTGAAAAGATTCAGGGCACATACATTTACTTGAACGTATTGGTGATTTCGAAAAAAAATCCATACTATGCATAATGTTCACATTCACACAAATTTGAATGTTGGTGATTTATCAAAATAGTTTAAATTTTTAACAAGAATAGTGCCGAGTTAAACTGTTGGACCCACATGTCGGAGACAATGGAGGTCGATATTAAGTTTTCAAGTAGACTTGGTGTCAAAGGCTATTGTTTTCAATTTGAAAAGTGAATGTTCCTTTATTTGACTATTTGTCCTTTGAAAAATAAGTGATGTTTTTAACTCATGTTTGTTTTTCATAGTGTTTCATTTCAAATCCAACATATTTAGAATTTTATAAAATGTTGGAACAAAATGTACCATGAACATGCATTCGGAGATGACTATACGACCGATGTCATGTGGTCCTAGTCAAATTCGAGGCGAAATAAACATATCCAAGTTTGGGTTGTTTTAAAAAATCCATAATGAATACTATATAAAGTGAAGCGTAAGTTGTGCATATGCTCGAAGTTCACGTTGATGTGAAGAATTGAACTATAGATAACGGAGAAGAACCCGGCGCCGACATGTGGGACCCGTATGACTTTTTTCTACAACCTCAAAATGAATTGAATTTTTTTAAATTCCGTGTATGTAGTCACTATTCTAGATCCTCTTCACTTTTTTGTAAATCTCCAAATGAATTGAAATTTTTGAATGAAAATTTTTTGGGGAGGAGATGGGGATTGGGATCTTGGGGAGGAGATTGACGATGTACCGGCTGCGACCTGCCGGCGCTTGCGAGGTCTGGAGGAAGGCGAAAGGGTCGTCGATCGGTTCGACTACTAAATAACGAACTTTTTTTTTCTTTGATTTAGACTAAAAATTTTGAACATATATAGATGTGGCATATGATCTCCAAATCAGGTGATTTCTTCCCTAATATTTGGCACTGAGATTTTGGCCATATGCTCCCCTTACAAATTCCTAACTATAGAAGTTTTTACGGAATTTTTAAAAGAACCTACACTTGGTTATGTTCGTTTTGCATCGAATTTGACTTCAAGGACCATATGACTTGTGTCATAGTCACCTTTCAACACACATTCGTGGAAACATTCCATTTCAAAAATTATAAAAAATGTAGATAGGTTGGATTTGAAATGAAACTCTATGAAAATCAATCATCAGTTCAAAATTACTTTTTTCTTTGGAGAAAAAAATAGTTAAATAAAAGGAAAAGATTAGAACCTCAACTTTTACGTCTTCAATAAGTGAACACGTAATCTAGAGTAGCCTTCTGTCTCACCGACACGTGGGCCCCCCGAATTTTATGTCTTCAATAGCTGAACACGTAATCTTCAATAGTTCCTCTTCTGTTTCGGTTAGATAAAAAAAAAATTGGGCTATCAGGGCCTCAACGAGAACCCTGATGACAACTAAGCCTATGTCAGCCAAATATGTACAGGCACGGTTTGTAGCAGACAGTGAGAGCCAGAGATCAGAAGAGTGCTGATAGTTTAGGGATTTCGAGTCAGAGCAGGGCAATCGAGTATAAAAGTAGGTGTGCCTCTCGATTGGTAGCCGATGTGGGAGTAAAGTTTCCTGTCAACCAATCCCAGTGCGCAGGTGCTTCTTTGGGCCGAAACTTCTGAGCGGCCCAGCCCAGTACTCATTGGGGCGCTTTCGTTTGTCTCACTTCCATGCGGGTCCCGAATGTCGGCGCCATGCTGAGGTCTAATCCCCTTCGCCAGCCGCGAGAGAGCGAGGAACGAATAGAACGGAAGGCGACGGGACGGCGAGATGGCTCGCCGGAGGGGATCCAAACAAGCTCGCCGGCAACACCGCGACGCCTATGGGAGATTCGCCCGCACTCCCCCTACGTCGGAGAGGGGCACCGTGCGGCGGGGCGTCAGCTGCGGTGTGGACCGGCCCATGGTCCCCTCCAGTGCGCCGGGACCCTCCCGGGCCAAAGGAGATGCGCGGCACCCATTGTTGCGATGGTCGAGGTGTCAACAGCGAGCGTGGAGACTGAACGTCAGTTGTTCTCGAGTCCTTCGGCGAGGGTCAGCCGCCAAGTCGTCGAGGTTGCGCCGTGCCGCCGCCCACCATAGGACGAAATCAAATAAACCTACGAACGAACCATGATTCCTGGTTTCGATCCATGCGATCCGCCCCTGAGTAGTAGGACTCGGTCTTGTGTGCGGCTGGGCCTTCTTGAAAAATTTGCTGGGCCCTTCCTGGAAATCCACGTGCAATATTTGAGTACGTAAGGCAAATCCACAAGCAATATTTGCTGGGCCCTTTCTGGAAAAAGAAGTACGTACTTAGCAAACTAATTAATATACAAGTTAGCCCAAAATTTTGAGCCTCCACGTGCAATCTTTGCTGGAGATGGCTGATCGACCAACAAAGACGGCGAGGTTGGGTCTCAGGCCGCGGTCCAATTCGTGTAGTGGCATCGACCGCAATCCTCTACAAGCTGATCGTGGAGAGAGATTGATCCGAAGCCGCCGCGCCCACGTACGGAGACTGAGTTGCCGATGTGCCAACAAGCAAGGCCGTGCGTACGTACACGAGTTGATCGAATTACTTGATGGATGCGGAAACGGACTTTGTCTAGGACCTCCTGATCGGACTTTGTTTCCCATTGGTCCACGAATCCATGTGCGGCCAAGATGATTAGGCCTCATTGATCGGACTTTGTTAATTAGCATCAATCCATGTGCGGCTGGGCCTTTGAGTAATTAAAAAATTAATATAAAAAAGGCCAAGATGATGATACACATGCGATCCAATACAGAGGACCTGATTGATCAGGAGACTACGAGGTTGGGTTGGGCCGTGACCCACATCAGGTATGGTTATTTTGGGCCACGTCACTTCGGATTTTGAGCCACTATTAGAACCGCAGTCCACAAATTGATCTACTGCAACTATTAAACAGCAACTACTTAATATTGTTGCAATAGTACCTGGGTAGTAGCATCGATCCTGATTTTAGTTGCTATATCTAAAACTTATTGCAACAATAAGCTTTGCGTTGCTATATCTTAGCGTCTTTTTGCAACAATTTACTTTTGTGTTGCCACAACATAGACCCTTTTGCAACACACAATAGAACTAATCACAACATTTAATTTTCGTTGCAATATTCCCTATTATTGCAACCATTAGAAAAAAAGTTGCAATTACAATGCCCTAAATACAACACATATTTTTGCGTTGCAATATATCCTACTTATTGCAACCACCGAAATTAAAATTGCAACACTACACAATTCGTGGCAACATGTCCTCCTATCGCAACCAAAATCGACTGTTGTCGCAATAACGCCTATGTATTGCAACCGAAATCATGGTGTGGCAAAAATTTTGGTGGCATTAGACCCAAAACCTTGTAGTGATATCTCAAGGAACTGTTGGAGATGAGTATTGGCGTCCTCAGTAGCTTTTCCACAAAAGGGAATAGCTTGCACCATTGTAATCAGGCTAGCTTTGATTTCAAATCCTGCCTCTCCAGCATTGACATCAGGCCTAATAGGCACATTGGCAACGGAGGGAGCAGAGTAATCACGAAGGGTCTTTTCAGCAGCCATGATAATTGGAGATTGAGGTGCGGGAGATGCGGGCTCGCTGGGCGCAAGTCCTTGTGAGGAAGTGTCAGCGCGTGATCGGGTCTTTCTCACAAGTGACTCTGGATTATCAACAAAGTTTTGCAGCAAGTTGAATCCGCTCATACACTATCCTGTTTTCACATCAAAGAGAAAACAGATCAAGGTTAGCCTGCATGGGCAGTGGTTAAGTCACATCATGTGCAACCATGAGCAATCGTTCTACTCTTGTTAACTAATGTCTTCCCCGGCAACGGCGCCAGAAATGCTTGTTGGCGTTCCTTACGGTACACCGATATTTGGGTTAAAGAGTCTTGCAATAATATTACCAGATAGCCCACCACTTGCAAGGAGTGCTAGAGATGTCCTATCGGCATTCCCATGATAAGAGGATCCGCAAGCGCACGGATAACCCGTTGTAGCATTTCACCTAAGAGTATTCCGGGGTATCGTGATTTATATTTTCCCAAAGGAAGACATGGTCAACAGTGGTACTTATGCTCAATGGATTACAATGATAGACAAATCCACAATCTAATGCAGGGGTAAGTGATAAAGATATATATTGGATAGTGTGACACACACAGAGGATTCCACTCTCAGATAAAAGGCGAGAGGCAAGTCTAGGCAGAGGCAAGACTAACTAACGGGTGCTACTCCTAATATACATTACCATACAACGTACTAGGATTCTACCTACAACAGGCTTAAACTAGTGAGAGCTAACAGCCTATGGCTAGAGATCATCGGGAGATCCGGTTTAGGCCTGGTCTGCCAGGCCACGCCGGCCTTTTGTATAAACTCCTATGTCATACCCGAACGTGAAGGATTACGGAAGGATGGACAAGGCTGTCACCACCTGCCACCTACCTCTACAAACCGTGGGGCACATGCACAAACAAGGATGGAAAGGGAACCTAGCACCATGCTAGCATCACTGGCCATACTCTAGATCCCTCGAGGCACCCCGCAGGGCGGTAGACCTAGAGCTTCCCTTTCGGGACAATGAACCCGATATCTAGTCACAAACAACTAGCCAAACTAGTCTAAACCAGTCAAGGATCAAATCTAGTACTACGCTATGCATAAGCGTTCATCGCTCAAGAATGAGCGATGAACGAAGAACGAATAAGAATGATCATTCATAATCGGTGATCGAGTATGAACGAACGAAGAACGCCCGATGAATGCCCACGAACGTTCATCGATGAATGATGAACGAACATGAACGAACGACGAACGCTGATCCAAGAACACAACTAGATTAAGGATGATAAGCACACAACTACTATATGATAAACGATGAATCATTGATAAAGATCAAGTCTTACAAGAGAAGGATACAAGAACATACCCAATTCTCCTAGAGACTTGGGAGCACAAGGGCAGCCCACTACTTAGCCTAGCTCTACCTAAACAGCCTCTAGCTCTAAGGTGAGGAGGAGGAGGTAATGAGCCTCAAGTGGTGTGTGTTCTCTAGGAGGGGGGGGGGGGGGGGTACCCCTTTATTTATAGACTTGGAGGTCGGTTCCTGGAGGTGGTTCCTGAGGTCAGTGGCATTAATTGCAGGTGGAACCGACCTCCAGAGTTTGGTTGGCAACCGCCATAAGAAGATGGGCCCAGGGGGCCACCAGAGCAGGTCGGCCGACCTGGCCAGGGGGGTCGGCCGACCTGGGCCTGGCCCCTCCTGGGCTGGGTCTTGGCAGGTTGGTCCCCCTTGGCCTGTAGGCTTCTGATCCAGGTGCATTGGCCTTTAGTTTAATCTAGGTTTTGTTGATCTTGGCCTTTTATCTTGGAGTTGCATTCCTTCGGCAATCTTCGATTTATTTAAGTGTTGGATTTGATGCCTTGGGACATGGATACACCTGGATATTCCCTGTTTTCCACCTGCACACTAACAACTAGAGGTACATGTGGAAATAGTTTGTTCATAAATAAAATGCAAGTAAGAAGTGCCAATTCTTCCTTATTCATTGAGCTATGTGACGGTCGAAAGTATGAGCTAACGACCGTCAACAATCACCTTTTGAATAATTCTCCTACTGCTAATGAAGCTGTTCCAGTTAATGATGTTGCAAACAGGGCCCCAGAAGCATCAGATACGGTCGTTTTACCGACCGGATCCTCTCCAGGATTGGTGCCCGGTACGACGTCAGGAGCTCTCGCCCCCAGGACGGTCACGCGCGCCTTGGGGACTGACGCGTGTCCCGCACCAACTGATGCCCCCGAGTCGCACCAGCCGTATTCAGCCATGTGCTCCTCCACGAGCCTCAACCTGCAGCACTCCCTCCCGCCTCTCTCCGCGTCGACCACGTGTCATGCGGCCCCGCGCGCGGACCCGACAGCGTCTGCCGCGGGCGACTACGAGGCGGATCTACCTCGTACTTACGTGGCGGCTGCCTCTGGATCTGCTGCGCCGGGGGAGAATGTAGCTGCGCCTGTTGCTGCGCCTCTTCCAGCAGCTCCAGCGGCGCCAGTTCTACCGGCTCCAGTACCACATCAAGATGAACGACCACGTACTCGGCTCCAGGATGGAATCAGGAAGCCTAAGGTATATTCTGATGGTACTGTTCGCTATAGTTGTTTCACTTCTACTGGGGAACCACAATATTTAAAAGAGGCCTTGGGCGATCAGAATTGGAAGAATGCTATGATCTCTGAATATGATGCTTTAATGAAGAATAAAACTTGACACCTCGTACCACCTCAGAAAGGAAGAAATGTGATTGATTGCAAATGGATTTACAAAATTAAAAGAAAGGTAGATGGTAGCTTAGATAGATATAAAGCTAGACTTGTTGCAAAAGGATTTAAACAACGTTATGGCATTGATTATGAGGATACTTTCAGTCCTGTTGTTAAATCGGCTACCATCAGAACTATTTTGTCTATAGCTGTCTCAAAGGGTTGGTGCCTTCGACAATTAGATGTTCAAAATGCTTTTCTTCATGGTTATTTAGAAGAAGAAGTTTATATGCCACAGCCACGTGGTTTTGAAGATAAAACCATGCCCAACTATGTTTGTAAGTTGGATAAGGCTTTGTATGGTCTTAAACAAGCTCCAAGGGCTTGGTACTCCAGATTAAGTACAAAATTGGTAGATCTTGGTTTCAAGGCATCTAAAGCAGATACATCATTGTTTTATCTTAATACCAAGGAAGTAACTATGTTTATTCTGGTTTATGTTGATGATACCATAGTTGCTAGCTCTACTAGACATGCAGCATCATCTTTGTTGACTCAGTTGAATAAGGAGTTTGCACTCAAGGACTTGGGAGAGCTGCATTATTTCTTGGGTATTGAAGTAAGTAAAGTCAGTGATGGTATAGTCTTGACCCAAGACAAATATGCATCAGATTTATTAAAAAAGGTTGGCATGTCAGATTGCAAGCCTGTGAGTACTCCCTTGGCTGTTGGTGAGAAACTATCGGCATATCAAGGAACACCATTGGGAACTGAGGATGCAACTAAGTATAGAAGCATTGTTGGGGCACTTCAGTATTTGACTCTTACTAGACCTGACATATCTTTTCTAGTAAACAAGGTGTGTCAGTTTTTACATGCACCTACTACAGAACATTGGGCAGCAGTCAAGAGGATATTGAGATACTTGAAATCTTGCACTAAACTTGAATTGAAGATTGGAAAATCTAATTCTTTTCTTGTTAGTGCATTTTCTGATGCTGATTGGGCAGGATGTTTAGATGACAGGCGCTCTACAGGAGGATTTGCGGTATTCCTTGGATCCAACTTGATATCTTGGAGTGCACGCAAGCAACCTACCGTCTCTAGATCAAGTACGGAGGCGAAATACAAGGCTGTTGCAAATGCAACTGCTGAAATCATGTGGATTCAGATTTTGTTACAAGAAATTGGAGTTCAAAGTCCTAGACAAGCTAAGATATGGTGTGCCAATTTGGGCGCCAAATACTTGTCATCTAATCCAGTGTTTCATGCTCGTACTAAACATATAGAAGTGGATTATCACTTTGTTCGGGAACGAGTATTAAGGAAATTGTTGCAAATTGATTTTGTGTCGTCCGGAGACCAAGTGGCTGATGGATTCACTAAAGCTCTTTCAGTTTGGCAGCTTGAAAATTTCAAATAGAATCTTAACCTTGCCAGGTTATGATTGAGGGGGAGTATTAGAAGATAGAGATAGTTAGAGATAAACTAGCTCATGTATATCTTGTGTAACAATATACGAATCAACCTGATCCTGGTAGTTTAGCGTAGATATCAGAATCTGTTGTAATCTAGCTTGAGGATCAAGTTGATAACCACCTGATGTAATCCACGGCTGTCACTACCTAAGAAATAGACATAGGTGACGGGCTAAGACAAAAATAGGTGACGGGCACCAGCCACGTCACCCCAACGCCGTCACTAATATCAAGAGAAAAGTAACGGGCATTTGTCCGTCACCCATTACAGACAATAGGTAACGGGCTTCTTGTGTTGCCCGTCACCTATTTAGTTATTAGGGGTGACGGGCAACAAATGAAGCCCGTCACCTATTAGTTATTAGGGTGACGGGCAACAAATGAAGCCCGTCACCTATTAGTTATTAGGGGTGACGGGCAACAAAGGAAGCCCGTTACCTATCAGTTTCTTAAGGGTGACGGGCTTCTCATGTCGCCCGTTACCTATGTAAGGTGAAAAGGGTGACGGCTTCTAATGTTGCCCGTCACCTATGTTGCCTGCCCCATTTTGGGGTGTTCCTTCCTGCTGGCTGCATCCAGGAGCCAAAGCCTGGATTTGGCAGCCATCTTCTACATGTTTGGTGTTGAGATCATGGTTGTACATGTCTGGCTCTGTATGATGGTACTTGAATTTGACATCATAAATATTGTTTACCATCATCTCAAACACACGTCATCAAGTCATAAAATACACATGCTGCATATTAAAGTTTTATCATCACAAAAGGTCAAGCGCGTCGTCACAATCTCAGATTACAACACAATTACTCATTCGACGAACAAAAGAACTCGCCTCTCTTGTTTATACATTCACTCACTAGGAAAGAGGCCATCCTGTCCCGAATGTTTTGCAACACAGCATTCTCAAATGGTGACTCTGGAAATGTAATCTCCTGCAATCATACAAACCAATCGTAAAACACAATGTCAATTGAGATAGGCAAGCAAACAACAGAGCAACATAACTGATCTGAAACTCAATTGTTAACATCGGCTCTCGAGTAGGTGACATGCAGAAAAATATATTACAACTGCCAGAATGGAGTAGCTTCTAGTTAGCTAAAAAAACAAAAAATCGATACAGGTTCAGTTAGGTGTATGCTGTCATATGAGCATATGTAAAGATTATTCGGCTCTAGGTAGCCCTCCTCTGCTAACCCTATTGCTACTTGCAGATGTGTAAAGGAAAGGGGAAGCCTCTCGACTCTGAGTTGCAGCTAGACAATGACTTGTGCAAGAGCACAGGGAAGAGTGTTTTTGTGTGCTGACTGGTGCGAAGCTAGATAAAAATGAAGTGACTCAGGATAAGAACAGAGGTTGCTGAGCAGAGAATTATGCATGGAGCTGCTGGGTTTACTCCAATAAATCTGTATTCAGTAGTTAAACTAACATATACGGCATGGTTTGTCTGTCCAGGCTACATGCATGTATGATACAGTCTGT
This sequence comes from Eragrostis curvula, assembly GCA_007726485.1. NCBI lineage: Eukaryota > Viridiplantae > Streptophyta > Magnoliopsida > Poales > Poaceae > Eragrostis > Eragrostis curvula. The sequence continues at coordinate 21,523 of RWGY01001057.1, read as the reverse complement.
ATGTGTTGCCATGCAAAACAAAACAAGTTGTATATTAGGCTACTCGCTCTGTTTTTGCGTAGTTTACATATACTATTTTATAATTTGTTTTGCGAGGATCGGCAGCATAAAAGCATACTAGCGAATGATGGAAAGTGACAGAGGGAAAAAAATGGAAGAATTACTGCAGTTGTTTGCTCGGTGGGTAGTGTTGCTTCTTGCTTAAATTTGCAGGACAGGATCAGCAGAAAGTAACAGAGGGAAAAAATTACGTAAAGAACACTGCCAGCTAGTAAGAGCTAGTCATTTTTCTTGTGGGCAGTACAATTACGTAAGGAACAAACAAAATTTCAGGCCAGTAAGAGCTATCAATCATTTTTGTGCTACCATTATTATGGTTAAAAGAAAAATGCATATTAAGCAAAACATTGCTCTGATTCCAGTATCTAGATATTTTTGTGCTACCAATGCAATTACTTACATCTATGCTCTTGTCGGATATACATGCTTCTGCAATTATCAACATGTGTTGTGCAACGTAGAATCCACACAGCCTGCTGCCTGAAGGTTGTTGACAACACTACAAAATAATGCCTCTGCCTCGCCATCATTGTATTCATCGTGTCGCTCAGCATCGCGCAACATTTCACTGACATTTTGCACATGATCCACCATGTCTTCATCGCTCAAAGATAATGCCTCTGCCTCTGAGTAGTCACGATCCATGTCACCAAATCTGAGTTCTTCATTCATGTCAACAAAAGGGACTCCTTGACTTGGCTGAGTCGCTGAGAAAGGACCATGACCCATACTGACATCCAAGTGGCTCCCTTCCACCTCAACTTCATTCAGGCCTTCCTCACCATGCTTATTCCAACATGTATAATTTTTCATGAATCCCCGTGTGATCAGGTGTATCTCCAGCATATCCGGCTCACAAAACTTCTTCTCATTGTTGCAATCACGGCACAGACAATGTATTGCCTTTTTTTTTCTTGTCTTTCATATCTTTTAGAGCAACTCTAATGAACGATTTCACCCCCTTCAGGTAGTCCTCGCTCATCTTGCCGGGATACATCCAAGTCCGATCCATCTGCACAAAAAATCGCATCTATAATAAGAAATAGCTACATGTGTAATGAAAAACTAGTGATTTAGTATCACATAAGAATTCATTGAATCAATGGTGGCACCACGAAGATCAATCAACATAATATATGATCTAATAGAATAGCAACTCACATGCACCAAATTTTGACATATGCTTAACATAGAGATCAACAAAATAAGGGAAAAAAGAAAAAAGGCAAGCGTAACACACCTTAGTCACCACGAGACAACACAAAAGCCAAATCAATCCGTCACCTAGTTATGGTCATCAATCTTCTTTGCACACAATCAACTTGATACATCTACAAACATAATTGCATTTATAATCAAGGATTGAGCTATATAATGAAATGAATGTGATTAAGTGTACCATGTCAAATCAATGGTGGCATGAGGAAGATTGATGAAACAAAATACCAAATCTAACACAATTGCAGAACATATGCATCTAATTTTGATATATGCTGGAAAAATCACGAAATTGAAGAACATACATAGAGATCTAGCAAAAAAGAGGAAAAAGGAAGAGGAAATGGTAGGAAACACACCTCAAGAGGCCAAAAGATGATACCAAGGGCAAATCAATAAGGTTTTAGTTAGATTTCCAAAACATGGTGAAACAAATCGCCCAAGAACCGACGGGGCGGAGATTTTGAAGAGAAAAATGGGGAAAATTCGGGCTGCCCGACCTCAATTATTGGTCCCAGACTAATAGGTGACGGGCAACATTAAAGCCCGTCACCTATGTATCCACAGAAAGGTGACGGGCACTAATGTGGCCCGTCACCTATAACCGTCGGGCTAATAGGTGACGGGCCACATCACTGCCCGTTACCCATATGTCCAGTTAAAGGTGACGGGCGACATCAGCGCCCGTTACCTATTAGACGGCCACCTCATAGGTCACGGGCACTGATGTTGCCCGTCACCTATTGCCCTACCCCACATGCACAGCCATTCTTGCGGGTGACGGGCTGTTTAAGGTGACAGGTTTAGAATGCCCGTCACCTATGTGCCTGTCACCTTTGGCCAGTTCTTACGTAGTGGTGGAGGTTACAGCCTATATAAACATGCAGGCACGCACGAGCCAAAGTGCGCTGCTTCAACCCATTACTTCCGCACCTATGAACTTTAACACTACGGTCAACAAAATCTACGGCGACCAGAAGGAAGGCAGAGCCCACGCCGTCTGCAGCGGTGAGGAGGACGTACATGTAGCTGGAATCGTCTTTTTTGGCAGGCGGGTGGGGAACGAAGGCGTGGTCGCCGGTGAAGGGGTCGAACACACACATGTCCGTCCTCCCACGACGCTTGACATGCCGGCGGCGGCGGAGGAGCACCAGGAGGCCGTGGCGTGACGTCACGGGCTCGTAACTGCCCAATAGATCGGCCGCGGCGCCGCTGGACAGGAGAGGCGCGATGCGCGTATCGGACATGGACGCTGCTGCGGGCGTCGTCGGGTGCAACAGGGAGAAGCGCGCTGACAGCCAGGACGCCGGAAGCTCCTTGTCGTCGTAGGCGTCGAGGAAACCAAGGAGACACGCGGCGGGCATGGCCCGGATGCGGCGGACGAAGTCCGGGCTGAGGATGTCGCGGCGGAGGGGCTTGCAGCAAGAGGCGGAGCGGATGATCGTCGCGGCGTCTGTGCGCAAGATGATGTCGAGCACGAGGTCGGCCGGGAGCGTCCTCGCTGGCGGCAGCGCTTCCGTGATCGCCTGTAGGCGTTTTCCTCGCGACTTCATCACCCGTGCGTCCAAGCGATCGCAGGAAACGATCTACTAGGTATTGGTCACTGTGATCGAATGTTATGTATGACGTGAGATGCAGATCGGAAAATGAATATAGCGAGTTTTATTATTTGCAGGCAGGGCCATTGAGGTAATTTCGACACGTGTCCTCTCTTATCGCCTTCGTGCCATTGCTCACTACGGGAAACCGGTTATTTGCCGGGTGCCCGAGGCTTTGCCGAGAGCATTTCATCAGGCACTCGGCAAACACGGGGTTTGCCGAGAGCAACTCTCGGCAAAGCCGTGGCACTCGGCGCCACGACGTCTGCCGAGAGCCAACCTTCGGCAAAATAAAACACTTGGCAAAAAAAATAATTTTGCCGAGAGCACTCAGAGATACGCTCGGCAAACCTGGGGAAGGCTCTCGGCAAAACCCAGACGCGAGAGGGAATAGGGTTTTGCGAGTGCTCATTGCACTCGGCAAATAACCGGTTTCCCGTAGTGACTTTCGTCGCTTCTGCTTTCTTCGTCTTCGCTTTGTTGCTTGTGTAGCCGTCGCGATGCCTCTCGACTCGGTTGTTATTAGTAGGCGATGAGATTGTAAACTGACTACGTACGGGGTTGAGGGCGTTGTGCACCTTGAAGCTCTTCTCGACGACGGCGGCATGGACCCGCCGCCGGTGCCACTGTCCTCGTCGTCGCTGCCGGCTCCGGCCCTCGGGGTCAGGTCGCCCTCCTGGCAGGTGCGCCGCGCATCTCGCGCGCTTGAGGCTGGACAGCGTGCTGTTCATGTTGGGCGACGACACGGCGGGCTCCTCGTCCTCGCTAGCTGGCCCACGGTTGACGTCGACCCCCCGGCCGCGCAAGAACGACATCTCGTGGCCGGGGACCGACTGCTGCCTCCTCTCCAAAGACCGATTCATCTCTGCATTGTCTTTATGTGGTCTTGTATGGATAGGCAATACCGGTAGGCATTTGTGTTTTTCAACATGACGAAGGTGAATTATGTGGTAGTAACAATACGGAGTGACAAAATATGGGGAACAGCCATGAACATGAACTCACGCAACTGATAAACTCTGAAAAAGGAAAATCTCTACTCCTAAAAAGTCTTGACTTAATCTTTCGTCAGCCTGAGGAGCGAGTCCGCCCAACATCGCTGGCCTGGCGCACGAATTTGACTCCGATCCGCTGCCGTGATTTCCTCCACGTTAGTTTCTTCTCTGAGACGAATAATCCACGTGAAAACATAGAGACAGGGACGACTCTTTTGCCCGTTTGGGTTCGCATCCTATCGTACCCTCAAGAAATCCTAGTCGTATCTAGCAATACGGCGCGCGCGGCGCGCCCGAGCACCAAGCAGCATGGCGTGGCGCGGGCAGTTGGGCAGGCCCTGAGGCCAGTCGCAAGCTGAGCAGCAGCCCATCGCATGCTCGAGGAGCGAGCGAGCAGCAGTTCGGCACGACGCATCACCTAGGAGTCTCGATGCCCATGCTCTTCCTTCCCTGGTGCCTGTGCCCGACGAGCTCAGGGTCATGTAGGTGCCGGCGAGCTCGCGGCTCTCTGCACCTTCGCCGTCACCACGCGTCGCAGCGTGCCGGAGACCCCCTGAGGCCGAGCGCCATAGTGAGCTTGGCGTTGAGCCGCTACAGGTGCACACGTTCCCACGTTCTCGAATTGTGCTGCAGCAGGTCGCTTGGCGCTTGCACCTGAAGCATATGCAAGCAAAGACGGGGCGAAGGGATTACGGACCGGGCTTTCGATACGCTGGACCTGGGTTTGAGATTTCATTGCGCCTAATCAAGCTCAAAGGCACGTTTGACTCAAAGATGTCGCCAAGGGCAAAAGAGTCATTTCTTATCCAAATTAACGCTGTGAAGAAAGGAATTGGATGGCGATGGCCACTAAGGCAAAGAAATTAGGACCCATGGCTGATAAGGAAAATGAAAATTTTCGATGGCTCATAAGGAAGAACAAGTTTTTTCGATGGCTCATAGGGAATTTGCCCAAAAATGTAATCATGCTTTGGTATGATGAAACAACAAGGATGGGTTGAAATTTGTTTTGCTGAAATATTTGTTTAGTTTATACCTCTAAGTATTGACATTTATTCACGTGCCTCTTCTATGCTATCAAATTTGCTATCAAATTTTGACGCCCGTAGCAACGCACGGGCTCGTTGCTAGTATTTACACAAGTTTAGATGGCACTTTCGCCTTAAATAAAAGTTTACATGGCACAAACACTACATGAATTCTCCTTATTCCTGACAGTGTGTTGTACAAAGTGGCGGATAGTATGGAGTTTAGTATATATTTCATTTTGTGTGACCAACAGCTTTGTAGTACAAACTTCTATATTTTCCAACAGTTTTGGCAAATTTCGTACAAACTCATTACCCACAAATTAAACTCATTCCCTACAGTTTTCACATCCACTTAATGAATACACTGAAAACTGTCACCCACTTGTAAAAAACTGTCAGGGTTTGTTAGAAATCTTGTAGTGGAAAGTCTATAGACCCTGTCTCAGATTTGTCATAAAAAAGATGTGATATATATCAACCTATATAATCCCACAAGGAGCTTGGTTCAAAAGAACGCAGTCTGTGCTTCAATGTCCCGAATCAATATCGCCCGCGGCACTCAATAGCAGCAGCATCCGTAATCAAAACAAAGTCAGTAGGCGTGTAGCATTTCACTAAATTTTGTTTTTACATGTTCTACTAGTACTAAAATATTTTCATGACTGATAGCCGGCCGCGAGGCGAAGTCGACCTCGTAGAGGAACGATGACCCGGTGTAATCTTGGTTACTAATCCTTCGCATCTCCTTCGTCTCCATGTCAAGAAGAAAGATCCTGTTTTCACCATTTAAGAGCTGGTAGTCGATGGTAGAAGGCCGCAACAAGACTGCGCCGCTCCTCCCACCTGCGCCCCCGACGAACTTGATCCTCCTGTGGAGCTCCTGCCACCGTTGTGTCAGGTCCGGAACCAGAGGCGATATGTCGATGCTGGCCTGTTGCTCCCAACCGTCGCCTGTGGACAACAGATGCCAAATGGATACCGTATGCCCCCCCGTCTGCTGCTAGCAATATCAGCCTGCCGTCTGAAGACGATGTCAGGTGGTGGTTTAACAATATTTGTCCTTCAGGCAGGACGTCGGCCGGTAGCTCGATCGACCCTGCCGTCGTCGTGCCGACATTGTAGGTGAGGATCAGGGAGCCCTTGTCGGCGGCGTACATGAGCCAGTGGATCAAGGAACCAAGGACAACGACACCGCCCCATGGAGAGAGATAGGACATCTTCTGGAGAGGATGGTTACTCACGGTGACGGGCCCCCATTCGCGATCTGAGTTGGCCGACGATACGGTCTGGATCTTGATGGAGCATGATCTTCCGAGGTTCATAAAATCTGCGGCGACCAGAAGGAAGGAGGATCCCACGCCGTCTGCAGCGGTGAGCAGGGTGTACGTGTAGCTGAAATCGCGTTTGATGTCGGGCGGGGAAAAGAAGGCGCGGTCGCCGGTGAAGGGGTCGAACACACACATGTCTCTGCTCCCACGACGCTTGATATGCCGGCGGCGGAGCACCAGAAGGCCGTGGCGCGATGACAAGGGCACATACCGGCCCAGGAAATCGTCCGAGGCGCCCCTGGAGAGGCGAGGCACGATGCGCGTCTCGGACAAGGACGCCGCGGCGGGCATCGTCGGTTGAAGCAGGGAGAAAAGCGCCGACGGCCGGATCGCCGGAACCATATGGTCGTAGGCGTGGAGGAAACCGAGGAGGCACGCGGTGGGCGAGACGCAGAAGCGGCGGATGAAGTCCGGGCTGAGGATGTCACGGCGCATGGGCTTGCAGCACGCGGCGAAGCGGACGAGCGTCGCGGCGTCCGCCCGGGAGGCGATCTCGAGCACGAGGTCGCCCGGGAGCGTCCTCGCCGACGGCGCCTCCGTGATCGCACGCAGGCGTTTGCCTCGCGGCTTCATTGTTGAGAATAAACTCGATCTTTGTGTGTTCCAGGTGATCGCGTTGAGTTTGTGATCAGGTTAGCTCGAGTCGTGGGGAACGCGGTCTGTTCCCGTTCATCCAGGTCATGTCGGTTTAGTCGATTGAGTCCGGATTTGTTCCCAGGTATGCGCAAGGCCTAGCTGCGCGAGACTGAGTCGCGTTTGTTGGTATTATGGCATGTGTGGCGTGAAGTGCGGTCGCTACGTGCGCAGGAGGTCAGCAATGGAGTTCGTGCTCCATTACATGTGCGTTCACTGGCCTTTATACGCCATTGTATTCCTCATCAGTTGTAGTTTGAGCTAGGTAAAGCAAATAATAGCCAAGATACCGGCCAGCAGCAATGTGCCGCGGCGTTTGTCGCCGGAAACACTTGTGTCCATTACATCACCTAGCTGTATGGATGTGTTCCGTTACATTGTACTAGCTTTCATGTTAAATGGAATTAAAATCTATTGTATTTTATACCATATATCTAAAAGTGCTTTGTGATTTGTGAACACTATTTAATCATTATGCAAACACTTACTATAATTGTTTGAGTCTGCAGGATCTCTTGCCCTCAGATTGACGTGCCCCATCTCAGTCATTTTGAAGCACCAATGGAGCCCTGCTCGATCTTTCGCGCAGTCGGCCGGTTCTGATTGCACCACGCATTGTTCATCCGGGGAGACGCTACCAGTACATGTACGAATATTTCTTCCAGTGGATCTGTTCTGCCAATTTTACACCTTTTCAAATAAAATTCATGGACATATGAACATTTTTAGGCGAGTTACACGAACGGGGCTATAGCTGAGTTGGTTCGGTGCCTACAGAAAAAAGATCATACCAATATCCGCATGAAAAATAGATGACGACTGAAAGGAAAATGAACCGAGCATTCTAGGTTGACGCATTCCACTTGCATGCTCTTGTGCTGGCAGGCAGCATCTTTTTGAGGGAGTGAAGCTAATTAGAATTCTACATTGGCTTTATGTGGTCCTGTGGATAGGCAATGCCGGTAGGCATTTGTGCACTTTCAACATAACGGAGGTGAATGATTTGCTAGTAACAATATTTTTTTTGAAAATGAGGCAGGAGCGCTGCCTTTTCATTAAGGTAAGAAGAGAGTTTTACATATTACAAAAGAACAGCCATGAACAATCTAATTAAACAATATCGAGTGAGATAATCTGGGGAATAGCCATGAACATGAAATCGCACAACTGAAAAACTCTGAAAGGGAAAAACACCTGCACAAGTTTACATGTCACTTTCTCCTCAAAAAAGAAAAGTTCCCATCGGCATAAAACATTACGAAAAGAGAACTTTCCTACCAAACATGACTTAAAATAATCCCAAATGGAGCATGGTTCAAACGAACAGAGTCTCTGATTCATGTCCTAAACAATGTTGCAAATAGCGGGCTATAGAGTTTGGCGCGTGCTCTCAGAAAAGCTATAGAAGCTATAGCGGCAGCTATTGCCAATAGCGGTTTGCAAAAACTTTTGGCCAAAACATTAGTAAATTCGTCAATTTCAGCCCACGTTTCAAAAGTGCATGACATTGCCCAAGCGTACCGTCGTTGTAGCATGTATTTGTCATCTTTCCTAACGACGAAACAATCCCCTGAATCAAGAAAGCAAGCACCATTTGAATTATGAACAAACAAATTCATCACATCGCTTTACATATGATTTATGAATCATAAGTCATAAGTTCATAATTCAGTTATAGCGGAGTTAGCGCATGAAGTAAGCAGGGTTATTTTATCTAATAGCGGAGTTTGCGGCATTAGCGGCGCGACGCCTATCTCAAAAAGCTATAGCTGGGCTATAGCGGGCTATTTGCATCCATGGTCCTAAATCAATATTGCGTGTGGCGATCAATAGTAGCAGCAGCATCCATAATCAAAACTAAAAATCACAAGGCGTGTAGCATTTCACTGAACTTTGTTTTCACATGTTCTACTAGTGCTAGAAGATCTTCATAGCTGATAGTCGCGAGGCGAGGTCGACCTCATAAGGGAAAGACGTCCTGATGTAATCTGTCCCGCTTTTCATCCTTCGCATCTCCTTGGTTTCCATGTCAAGAAGGAGGACCCTGTTTTCACCACTTCTGGCCCGGTAGTTGGTGGTAACAGGCTGCAACAAGACAGCGCCGCTCCTTCCCCCTGCGTGCCCGATGAACTCTATCGTCCTTTCAGGCTCCGGCCACATTTGTGTCAGATCCTTAACCAGAGGAGATATGTTGATGCTGGCTTGTCCCTCCCAACCATTGCCTGTGGACAACAGAAGCCAAATGGATACTGTGAACCGGTCTGCTACTAGCAGCCTCAGCCTGCCGTCCGGAGACGATGTCAGGTGGAGGTTTGACGGTGAACATACGTAGGTGAGTATCAGGGAGCCCATGATGCTGTATATGAGCCAGTAGATCAAGGTACCAACGACGACGGCGCCACAGCATGGATAGAGAAAGGACTTCTGCTGGAGGGGAAGAAGATGGGTAGCCATGACGGGCCCCCATTGGCGATCCGAGTTGGTTGACGACACTATCTGGATCATGATCGAGCATGATCCTCCGGGGTTAACAAAATCTGCGGCGGCCAGAAGGAAGGAGGATCCCACGCCATCTGCAGCGGTGAGCAGGGTGTACATGTAGCCAGAATCGTATTTGATGTCAGGCGGGTGAGGAAAGAAGGCGCGGTTGCCGGTGAAGGGATCGAACACACAGATGTCCCTTCTCCCATGAAGCATGCTATGCCGGCGACGGAGCACCAGGAGGCCGTGGCGCGACGTCATAGGCTCGTAACTGCCCAAGAGATCGGCTACAAAGCCGTGGGACAGGCGAGGCACGATGCGTGTCTCGAAAAAGGACGCCGCGGCGGGCGTCGTTGGGTGCAGCAGGGAGAACAGCGCCGACGGCCGGGGCGCCGGAGCCGGAAGCATGTGGTCGTAGGCGTGGAGGAAACCGAGGAGACACGCGGTGGGCATGAGGCAGAAGCGGCGGATGAAGTCCGGGCTGAGGATGTCACGGCGCAGGGGCTTGGAGCACGCGGCGAAGCGGATGAGCGTCGCGGCGTCGGCCCGTGAGGCGATCTCGAGCACAAGGTCGCCAGGGAGCGTCTTCGCCGGCATGTCCTCCTGCGGCGGCGGCGCCTTCGTGATCGCACGGAGGCGCTTGCCTGGCGGCTTCATTGTTGGAAATAAACGGTTTGTGTTCCAGGTCAAGGCGCGTGCGTTAGCGTTGAGTTTGCGATCAGGTTAGTTGGAGTCGTGGTGAACCCGGTCTGTTCCCGTTCACCCAGGTCGTGTCAGTTGAGTCGATCGAGTCCGGGTTTGTTCCCAGGTGAAGGCTGAGTCGGAGTTTGTTGGCGTGGTGGCGTGAAGTACGGCCGCGCCGTGCGCAGCAGGTCGGCAATGGAGTTCGTGCTCCAGTATATATGTGTGCGTTCCCTGGCTTTTATAGGCCATTGTACTCCTCTGTTGTAGTTTGAGCCAAGTGAAGCAAATAAACACTACCAGAAATCCGATATTTGCTGAGTGTCGGAACTTTTGCCGAGTGTATTTTATCGAGCACTCGGCAAAAGTATGTTTTGCCGAGTGCCAGATAAAATATACTCGGCAAAAGTAACACACTCGGCAAAAACAGAATTTCCCGAGTGTTAGAGCACGCCGACACTCGGCAAAACTACAGCACACGGGGTACTGTACTTTTGCCGAGTGTCAGGGCACGTCGACACTCAGCAAAAGTCCTTGTCCCCACACGTAGGGCGGGGGGGGAGGGGGGGACAACGAGCATTTGGAGTTTTGCCGAGTGTCTGCTCCGAGCACTCGGGAAAATAATTTTTTTTTTCAACTTTTCGTTGCCAAAATTTTTTCCATGCCTAAATACACCTCATTATACTTCGTGTTGAAGTTTGATACATTTTGTCTAAATTTTGTAACTTATTTTCTTTAATTATATTTTTTGTGATAAACTAAAATTGAACTAGAAGTGGTTAGAATAATCGAATTGAGTGAATGAAAAAAATGATATTCTTGTTAATGAGTTCAACGTAAGGCCGTATCCAGAAAATGAATTCAATTTTTGCACATTTTGTTTATAAAATATGAAAACGAGCGTGTGCCCAATTTTTAAAAAAATTCTATAAAATACAAATAACATCAAAAAATCGTGACATTTGTCGGGATGTCATGATATCACACTGGGATGTTGTGATAAAAAGTAGGTAAAGTTTCACGTAAATTGTCACGTATGTTGTTTACAAAACGGACAATCTCTAAAGAAGTGACATAGAGTTTATAGTAGGTCACTAAGATTTGGAGTCATATGATTTTTTGAATTTGAATTTGAGTTCAAACAAATTTTTATAGACAATAGGTCATCTGAATCGTGTCATGTCAAAATTTTATGATTTTTTGAATTTGTTTGGTATTTATTTAATTTGTTTAAGCTGCTCATGAATAATAGTTGCTGAGTGTAAAAAAAATACACTCGGGAAATGTGTATTTTGCCGAGTGTAGCACACTGTACACTCGGCAAAGGTTCAAAGTTTTTTCAAGTGTAAAAAAAAAAGACTCGGAAAAAGTTATTACACTCAGCAATGTTTGAAAAAGGTCGTCCGGACACCCAGCTTTGCCGAGTGCCTTAGATCTTGCCACGCGGCAAAAGTGGGGACTTTTGCCGGGTGCCAAGATCTCGGGCACTCGGCAAAGGGGGGGGGGGGGGGGGGGGGTTGGTTCCGGGACTTAGTCGCTTTTGTGCGTCTCCTTCTCCTTCCTTCGACAAAGCTCGCCGCGCCCCCGCTCGCGCTCCGCCCCCGCGCCGCCGTCGACCGCATCCCTCCCCGCGCCCCCGCGCCGCCCTCCCTCGCCGCGCCGCCCTCCTCGCCGCGCCCGCGCCCCCGCGCCGCCCCCCCTCCCTCGCCGCGCCTCCCTCGCCGTGCCTCCCTCACCGCGCACGCGCCTCCCTCCCTCGCCGCGCCTCCCTCCCTCGCCGCGCCCGCGCCGTCGACCTCCTCCCTCCCCGCGCCGCCCTCCATCGCCGCGGTCGCGCCTCCCTCCCTCCCCGCGCCCTCGCCGCCCTCCATCGCCGCGGCCGCGCCTCCCTCCCTCCCCGCGCCCGCGTCGCCCTCCGTCACAAGGAGCTCGACGCCGGCCCGCTGCTCTCCCTCCCACGGGCAACTGACGCCGGCAAGGACCTCGACGTCGGCCCGCTGCTCTCCCTCCCCCGGGCCCGACGACGCCGGCAAGGAGCTCGACGCCGGCGAGGCCTGCCCTCCCTCCCCTGCCGGCCTGCTGCTGTCCCGCCCTCGATGCCGCCGCCACTGCCCCTCTGACGCCAGCCTCCTTCCCCGGCCTCCTCCCCGGCCTGCCGCCCCCAGCCAGCCCCGGACTCCTCCATCCCCGGCAAGGCGGCAAGGTATGCGTTTCTCCTTTTTTTTTCTGTTAATTTTCTTTGCACGGATGAAATTGTGCTGGCAGAGATACAAATGCGTTTGCAATGAAGCAATTTTGTGAAAATTCAAATGTTTGTGTAATCCTGTGAAGAATTGATTCAATATGAAAAATTGTGAAGAAATTATGTGATTAAATGTTTGGTGATGGAAACAATTCTTGCACAAATTGAATAGAAACGTGTGCTGCACAGAATGTTTGCAAATGAGGAACGCGAAATTATGTGACATGTTTGTGTGTTAATGCCCTCAATGTGGATGTCGATTGCGAACGAGGATTGTGGATAGAAATAGTTGTCATTTCCAATTGTCATATGTGTTGTGGTTGTCGGCCATCGTGCCGTTGGTTTTTTGCAGGTATTGGAAACCTCACCGTGTAGGGGACGTGCTGCCAAAATTTAGAATTGACATAGTTATGCTCTAATTTTTTTCAGGTAGAGGCTGTTGCACCATCTTCTACTCTTCCTTGAGTCGGCACTTTGCAGGATAGCAAGGTGAGACATAAAAGACCCCTCTTTTCAATTCATGTCAGTAGGTCATGCGAAACCTAGTTAGGCGTCTCCCGTTCGAAAGAGATACGGTTGGAAATATGTAATTCTTTGCATATGTATAGCCGTATCTGTTTCGAATTGTCCACGTTTTTTGGACAGCCCGAGGATGTGTAGATGGGTTAGTTTTCGTGCTCGATTCCTATCTGAGACAAAGTTTCGACACCATCTCCCAGTTGTTCTCTGGATACACAATCTCCTTGTTAGGACGTGTATTTGGAGAACAGCGAGGAGGTGCTGTCGAAATTCTGTATCGGATAGGAATAGAGCATGAAAACTAACCTCATCTACACATACTCGGGTGGGATTAGGATCTATCTTTACCTATTAGACTGTATAAGTGAACGGGAGATGCAATATATTTATCTATTACTCGGTGATATGTTAGAGGATGGATGACCGTGAGTGGATGTACACGGGCCGCCAAAGTCAGAGTTCGTGGACTAAAGAATGGATTAAAAAGACTCAAGTTTTCATGAACCAAGCATTTGCCAATGTTCAAGGGTCGCATCCTCAGACTTTTTCTCCATGTAGTGAATGTGAAAACCGTAAGAAGCAGACAAAGACAAATATGGGTAAACATCTCATAAAGTATGGATTCATGGAAAACTACAAACGGTGGACCAGTCATGGTGAGGCCGATCGTGTGCGACACGAGGTCGTTAGACCACGCATCGATGGGGCTTTTGACGAGGATGCCGGGGTAGCAGACATGTTGAATGACTATGCAGAGGCACACAACTTCGAGGAAGGCCACATGGAGGAGGAGCCGGAGCCGCCAGAGCCAACTGCAAAGGCGTATTATGATATGTTGGATTCGGCACAGCGGCCCCTTCACGGGCATACCAATGTTTCTCAACTGGATGCCATTGCGCGCCTGATGGCCGTAAAGTCCCAGTTTAGCCTGAGTCACCGCAATTTCGATGTCATGTTAACAGTTATTGCCAGCATGCTTCCGGAAGGTCACATTCTGCCCAAGAACATGTATGAGTCACAGAAACTACTTCGTGCACTTAAGATGCCATATGAGAAGATACATGCTTGTCCGAAAGGATGCGTGTTATTCCGTAAAGAACACGCAGAAGCCTTGTACTGTCCAAAGTGTTCATCCTCACGGTACCTGGAGGTGGAATCAGGTGATGGTGAAAAGCTGCAGACGTCGGTCGCTGCGAAAATCCTACGGTGCCTCCCGTTCATACCGAGGATCCAGCGTCTTTACATGACCGAAGAGATCGCGAAACAGATGACATGGCATAAAAAAGGAGTGCGATACCATCCTGGCAATCTTGTACATCCGGCCGATGGTGAGTCCTGGACACATTTTGATGGAATCCATCATGAGAAAGCAGATGAGCCTTGTAATGTACGTGTGGCACTAGCAACGGATGGGTTCAATCCTTATGGAATGGGGGCTGCCCCATACACTTGTTGGCCCGTGTTCGTTATACCCCTCAATCTCCCTCCCGGCGTCCTCTTTCAACGACAGTACATATTCTTGTCCTTGATAATTCCTGAACACCCGGGGACTAATATGAATGTGTTCATGGAGCCTCTGATCGATGATTTGGAACGTGCTTGGAAGGAAGGGGTATTGACATACGACAAAGCAACGAAGACAAACTTCAAAATGCATGTTTGGTACCACTATTCTCTGCATGACTTCTTGGCATATGGGGTATTCTGCGGGTGGTGTGTTCACGGCAAGTTCCCATGCCCAATATGCAAGTCAAAGCTGATGTTTCATTACTTGAAGAAGGGTGGCAAGTATTCTTCGTTTGACAGGCACAGACAATTCCTCCCACTTGACCATCCATTCAGAAAAGACATAAAGAACTTTACAAAAGGTGTCGAAGTTAATAACCCTGCACCGCAGATCATGACATGTGTCGATGCTACAAGGGCTACAAGGGGTTAGGCTGACTCACTTGCATAAAAGCGCACTAATTACTTGATCCTTACTTTCAAGTTTTAATTCCAATTAAGTACTTAACCAATAAAGCAGTGTTCATATATCTAGAACAGGTATAAGTAACAATACATCAACGGTGACAGTATATATAGCAATGTAAATAATAGTAATGTAATAGACTAGCATCATCATCTCATCAATCATATCACACTACGATGTGACGCAGTGAGCAAGGTTGCTCTTGACCGAGAGCGGCGGCATCGATGTACATCCTGCAGGAGAAAAACCTGACCACACGACATATGCGGCAAAGGCCACATCTGGCAACCGTTTGCAAGGGTCCCCCTGAAGCTAGGCCGGATCCAACCCCTCCCGAGAAAGGTACCTCCCGCCACGGTCCCCGTCCCAGACGTACGCCCCGTTCGGGAGGCATCCCTTCTCTCCCAAAATACCATGATAGAAAGGGCAGGCTTCCACCGCACAGCAGGGCAACTCGAGCTACTAAGTTTACTTGGCCCATAAAAACACTAGCATGTGATTAGTACGTTCGAACTTGCTCAACAGGGCCAACAACGGACGGTCCTTAATCGACACAGACGGGGCTACACCACCGTGAAGGCCCAGCCTTCTCCAACCACCCTATACAAGCAATTCCCCGTCCGGTCTCAACAAATCCTAAATCCAGCTAATACAATCCTGGGTGATTCCTATCATGCGAGTGGGACCTACCACTCGATTTCTACCGTCCGCTATCCACTAAGCCTAGCAAGTTCTAACGTAACCTAGACCACATCTACAAAGATAGGACACAAGGTAGGATATGGAAGGGTAATCCTAATGCATTTCTAAGGTTTCACATCAACTCCTAATAAACCTAATGCACAATCAAATACTAGCCCCAATCAAGTGCGAAAATAAAAATCCTAAATAGGAAGGCATGCACCGGGGCTTGCCTGGCTCAGGAGCGTAGCTAACAGGGTCAGCGGGGTCAGTGTCCTGCGGCGGCTGCTCCTCCTGCACCTCCCGGGTCTGCTCCTCTAGCAGCTGGAAATCGAGCGGCTCCGGAGTCGTCTCTGTCACTACACGTTATGACAAGGAACAATGCAAAGTTAGATGCAAGAATATGATGCAAACATGATTTAATTACTTGATAGGACAGTCATTTACACTGTAAGTGTAAATGAATAACTTTGTTAATTAATTTCGTCTGGAGTATTTCCTTCATTGATTTTCAATTAAGTCAACCATTTAATCAACTTAAGACGATTAAATAAATAATTCAATTTAGAAAATTAATTTATGTCCATTGGCATTTTTCTGGTGAAAGGCACCACTGGAAGTGATTTATGGTGAAGTTTGACAATTTATTGTATCATGAATTATTTACAATCATTTAAACAATGCAGAGAACGTTTTAAATCATAAGTAAATAATTAAACAGGATATGACAGTAGAAAATTGTTCTGTAAGTGTGTTAACCGTTTCTTTACAAGCATGCAAGAGTCTAAGATTTATGGAGCAACAGAGAATTTATAAGGAATTAAACAAGATCTGGACAGATGTATTTTCCAGAAAATACACAATCTGCAAAAGTGTGTTTTGGTATTTTTGCTGGACAGAGGATGTTACATGGAGTCCAACGAAATTGGATTTGTATTTTTCTGATGTGTATTTTATTTTCTATGCCTTTTTGCAGTTCCTGTGCATTTTCTGAAATTTAAACTAATCCGAAAAAGAATAAAGATTGGGCCAGCCAATCAGATCTGGGCCACAAACGGGGCCGCAGAGTCTGGGCCGCACCAGATCTACTGTGTGACACACGGGATCCGACCAATGGCACGCGTGAACACATGCTGGGCTACAGATTCGGCCGCACCCGATCCTGTGTGGCCACACGGGATCCAGTCCGTGTGGTCCACGGTGCTGCGGCTGGGCTTGTCGCGAGAGCACGGCGGCGCGCTCACCGGAGTAAGCTCCGGTGACGCTAGCTGCCAACGGAGGGTACTGGCGGGGGCGGCGCGAGACGGGGAGCTCACCTCGAGCAACGGGAGAGGGCGAGAAGGGCGGGAGGTGGCTCGGCGGCGATGGATGGCGGAACGGGGAAGTCCGGCGACGACGGGAGCTCGAGGTGGGCGACGATTCTTCTCGAGTTGGTCCTACGGCTTCCCTGCAGCTCGGGAAAGGTCGTCGTCGCACGTGTCGACCACGAGGTGGCCGGGAGGACGGGGTTCACCGGAGAGGGTCGCGGTGGCTCGACGGTGGCGGGGGGGGGGGGGGGGGGGAGTCGATTCCTCGGTGGCTGAGCTGCAAAGATAGGAAATGCTAAGGTCAGGCCGGTGCGCCGGGGTTGCGCGAAGTTGCAGCCGCGAGGAAAGGGCGCGGGGCTCACCGGAGCGCGGGGATTCGACGGCGGCGAGTTGGCTAGCCCATGGCCGGGCTTGGAGAAGATGGCCAAATCCTCGGGCTCACGGCACGGAGAGGCGGAAGCGGCCCTGGAACTAGCCCTAGGACGCCATGGCGGCTCCACACGAAGCTTGGCTGGCTCAGAGCTGGCCCGACGGCGGCGAAGCGCGGCGGAGCTCGAGCTCGAAGCGGGAATGGTGGCGCGCTAGGGTTAGCGTGCTGCGAGCAAGAGAAATGAGAGGGAGAGGCCGAGAGAGGAGCGGGGACGCCGTATTTGGAGCTCGACGCGCCGAGGAGCGGACCCGGGCGCCGCGGGAAGACGCCGTTCGTCGTCGGCGACGTGGAGGCAAAGCTCCGACGCACGTAGTGAGACGACGTCGCTGACAGACGGGTCCCACAACATCTTCTCATTTTCCCGAATTAATTCAAACTGAAATTTCCCCAAATTTTGGCACATCAATTGGACTAGCAATTGAACTCCAAAATTCACAAATTTGGTACCGTTGGAAAGATCTTGAAAAGTTCTATCAACTGGCCAACATGCATATCTGGAATACAAAGGGATTTCAAATGGCAGCATTTCAAAGTTGAGCACGTTTTCAGCTTTGGAGATTTTATTGAGCCATCAAACGAATTTGTAAAATCACCAAAAATTCTCCAAAATTCGTATTTCATAAGGGCTACCCACTGGTAGTTTTGTTGGTTCAAGTTGTTATGAAAAAATTTGAGTTGCTTCACAAGCATGTGTTTGGCCTTTAGTTGAAATTTGAATTTCGAATTTGGAACTTTGGTTTCTGTTTGTCTTTTGTTCAGTGCAATGGGAGCTTTATGTGAATTCAGTGACATGGGGTGTCATAGCCCTCCCCCCTTAAAGAAATCTCGTCCCGAGATTTAAGGAGAGTAGGAAAAACACAAGGACTAGAGTGAAGCACAAGATGCAAAACGAAACAACTCAAAATGCACCTCGAAGGTAGAAACCAGGGAAATGAGAGTTTAAGAACTCTTCTTGCTCCCAGGTGGCCTCAACCTTGGAGTGGTTGCTCCACTGCATCTTAAAGAATCTGGTGGTGCTGTTCCTAGTGACTCTGTTCTTCTAATCATTGACTTTGATGGGGCCCTCAGGATAAGCAAGAATTGGGCTGAAGCCGTCCTACATCGTTGATCACCATATCTATTGGAGCTTTTAAGCGCTTCCACAACTGAGACATGCGAGAGACGGTGTGCACTCCTGAAAGGTCGTGTGGCAGCTCTAAACGGTAAACAACACATCCATAATGCTCAGATATTCTGAACGATCCGATGTACCTCAGTGCTAGTTGCTCCCTAACACCGAACCGATATACACTCTTCACGGCGGGAGACGCAAAGATATATGTGGCCCTCAACTGTGAAAACTAACCATCAGTGTCTTTTATCTGCATAGCCCTTCTGTAAAGACTGGAGGCTCTTAAGTTAAATTGAATGGGTGCATTATCTCTTCTGCAGCTGCTGTCAATTTGGTCCAATAGTGATTCTTCCCACGGGCTCGGCCCAGTGCAGTGGAGTATGACATCGGTGTCCATACAAATCCTCGAACGATGTCATCTTGATGCTTTCCTGATATTCACTGCCATAGGAGAACTCTACCAGCATTATGCACTCATCCCACTTCTTGTTGAGAGTCCTAGTATATCTTGCTGCTGTCGGGGAGAATAGAGTACTTGGATAAGTGGGCTTCATCAATAACCTTCTGGCTTAACTTAAAGCCCTTTGGAAAAACCATACTGTTCTTGGACCACATGTCTTCTTTGATGCGGCAGCAATATCAGCACGCAAAGCTGGAGCGAGGGACATGTTGGCCACGGTAGCAGGAGGATACGCGTGAACACGAGACTGCTTTCTTCTGTGTGGCGGTTAGCGGTGAAACAACGAGGCTTGGAATTCCTTTTCTTCCGTGTGGCAATGTGCCATTGACTCGATTCAACATGTCATCGTCCTTGTTCAACTCCAACCATCGTCTCTGACGCTTAAACGGTTCTTACTAAGTGAAGATGTGTTGAAAACTCTTGTCCCATTGGTGGGTCTTGATAGCATTCCTTGAGGTGATTATTGCACTGATAACGATCACTTTGGAGCTGGATCGAAAGTCTTCTTAGAAGGCAAGTCAACTTCTTTCACGGCGGTTGTTGGGCATTGGAGTTTTGATGGGCTTGTCGTTCGAAACATTTCCACAACTTACTGAACTAAACCTTCTGCTCTTCCAGCTCATTTGGTGACGTCTTGTGTGGCCTTTCTGAAATTGGGGTTGTGCTTCTTGAATCTTGATCTTGAAACTGAACATCCGGGTCGGGTATGCGTGTTTGATTATTCGCTTCGGAAAACTTGGAGGGATCACTAACCAAGCCAACGATTGAGTGCTATGGTCTCGATGCGGTCAACACAAAGATGTGAAAAGAGTCTTTGCTACTAAACGGTGATTCGAGTCTGACGGCGTCTGAAGGGCGATTATGACGGACAAGAGCAGGAGGATCAGCCAACATCGGATGCTTAGGCTCACTAACGATAACTAAGGAAGACGTAAAAGTTGGGTTCAAAGAGTGGAATTTTCAAAGATTTGCAGGCACAAGGTTGCAGGTATGCGAAGGTAATCAAGGTATACAACTTCCACATTCTTGCTCTTTAATGAGATTACTAATGCATCAATTTATTCTCTGCTAGAATGGTAAGATGCATAATCATGGTGCATTGCGTGCTTTAAATGATGCAATGCACATATGTGATGGTGCCCATGCAATGGTGCAATTGCATTATGTCATGTCTCATGATGCTCATTGCATGGTGCATAAATGATGCATATGACTTGATGCATATGAATGTTTATGATATGGTGCATAATGGTGCAATTGACATGATGCATTGCTCATGGTGCATATGGGATGATGCACCTGGTATGACATGCGTAAATGGATATGTACATGATGGATTGCAAATGCTCGTGCAATGCAAGTGGTAGGTTGCAATGCATATGGTATGGTGCCTTGCTCATGCTTTATGTTGTCAAATTTTAATAATTGAGCAAAAATGAGGATCACAAAAGCGAGGCTAATCAAAAAGAAGATTATCAAGGTCTAGTATTGTCGGTGTTAAGAAACCGGCCGACAAGTAAATTTGTAACTACGGCGCCTGACAGTCTTCCGTGATGGCGAGGGTTTTGTGAGAGAGGCGAGATGTATACTGGTTCAGGCAATCGATGCCCTACGTCCAGTTCGTGGGTGGTTCGTGTTTCGACTTGCAGAGGGGAGCTACAAGTGTTGACGAGGGAGGAGAAAGACTCCAAACCTCTTCGTGTGTATCTCTTGATGGATTCGTCCCCATCCTCATGCACCCAGCTCTCCTTTTATAGTCAAGGAGTGAGCCGGTTTACAAATGGGAACGGGGCTTCCGAGTTGTGGGCTAGCGCGGCTACACGCCGCACTAGTCTGAACCCTAGCTGCCACTGTGGCCCTAGTCAGCCGGCGTCCTGTCAGCCCGGTCGCCGGGCAGGTGGTCGAGATGTCAACCCAGACTGTCGCGGCCGTCTTGTCGCCGATCCGGTCTTCGTCCCTGTTCAGGGTGATGATGATGTCGTAGCCATCCCGCTGCTGTACTCGAGGTGTCAGGCGGCGCCGCGAGATGGGACGGGTGCCACTGTGCGGGTCACATCGCGTGCCTGCAAGTATATGAGTTGCTGGGTAGAGTTAAGGCTCCCCAGCTACTCGTCGTAAATGCCTGTCCTCCTTGTCAGAGGAAAATCTTCTCGACGAAGTCTCCCAACTCGGGGTCGGGCGAAGCGCGGCTTGTGGGCCCGCCCGACTGGGAGTCGGGCGTGGCGGAGTTCGGGGACCCCACCCGACTCGGGGTCGGGCGGGGCGGAAGTCGTGGGCCCGCCCGACTGGGGGTCGGGCGAGGCGGAACTTGTATGTGCCCTCGGGGTCGGCCGTGGGCCCCTCGAGCGCTCTGTTGTTATGCACCTGTTCCTGTGGGCCCTACACAATTAAGCTGAGACGGTTAGCGGGATTAAGTATCCTAGATCAGGATACCCTGATTTGGGTATCCGTCAGTAGCCCCCGAGCCTGGGCGGCGGCCGGGGGTCGTGGTCGCCGTCGAGGCTTGTCGTTGTCTCTCCGAGGGTACTTTCGTACTACTCCTACCGGTGGGTGCGCGCGAGCGCACCCGCCGGGTGTAGCCCCCGAGCCTCGGTACAAGTGGTTTACTTGTGCCGAGGGTGACAAAAAAGGTTTTCCCGAGACCACGCAGTAGGTCATTGTTTGCGAATGCGAGCCCCCGAGTCCTCGCTCGATGCGCGAATCCGTCCGAGGGTCGTTTCGTCTTTTTGTTTCGCTCGTACCCGCGCGTCTTTACGATAAGACGGGACACGCATGA